>JAHWXV010505056.1:0-10213 GCA_024586415.1 Phrixothrix hirtus | reverse complement strand
CCTTCAACTTCCCGAAGAAATCGAAAATAACAAAACCGTGCTGCATAGAATATTTTGCTTATCATACGCCACGTACAGCCTTGTCAAACTCTAATCCTTTGATTGCGAATCGACAGATAATTGAAGTTGACCCTTTAATTGCAATTCACTCTGGTCGGAAATAAACCAAATTTCTACCAATTTGATTCCCTTTACGTTGTTCGAGTAACTCTTCAATAGTATGCTTTTAAATATTGTCTGGGCACGCACTGCGGAAGAGCAACTTAACTTTTCAACTCTCAGGTGTCTACTATTGGCAATCGAAGTTTTCTCCTTGAAATTGCAGAAGGGTAAGACGAAAGGGGTTAACGTTTATTTTTACACTTGGAAGACTTCTCACGGGAATTACTGAAGTATTATTTTTAAGAAAAGAATGGCCCTATATTTACAAAGCGTAACCTGGGATTTTCGAATTTTAATAATTGCTGTTAAAATGGAATTGTACAATTTACAAATTTATGGTTGTAATTTTGACATAAAAATGATACTGATTATTCACCAATTAGAGTTTATCATTACTACATAGATGTATGTACCGGGTGTTTCCAAATAAATGACAAATGGTGCAAGAATTTCAGACGCGCCTACGAACAACTGAACACTATGTATGTAAGTTCTAACACAAGTAATGCGAGCATTGCCAGTCTGTAGAAGAACCGCAGAGAAGTGAATGAACATTTTATATAACAGATTTAAGCTGCAGAGGAACAAGGAATCTTCAGATAGGATAGTACCACAGTAACGCTAAATATAAAAGTTTTTGTTACTAAAGTACAGAAATGTCATATATATATATATATATATATATACATCAAATAAAGATAAATATACCTTCAGATTCCTTATAAAATTTGTCATAGCAAATGAGTTAAATTAGTACACTAGTAAGAACTTTAGAAGACGTCTCCTGCATATCAATATTATAAAATAATGAGAGGAAATACTCGAAATCCATCAGACTCAATATTCTACATTGTACAACTTCAGAAAGGAATCGATTTCGCTAAAATGGCAGGTTCAAGGTTAAAGTCGAAACAAAATTTTAGCGAACTGCAATTTATATTGAAACGCCAATATTCAGACTAAGAATTCGAGCTTTCTTCAGGATGGCACTGGAACTAATTATCTAACTTACGTACCAGCAAGTTCAAATAAAGATAACTCAACTTACAAAAGGAGAGTTGATAAGTTATTAGGTGAAAGTATTTTCTCATGAAAAGCTATGGATATAATTGTAGTAACCGCTTTGTAATGACAAACTATCACAAACAGTTTAGAGTCATGCAATAAATTCAAAATATTTTGATTATTACAACTAAAAAATATGATAACTTACATGTGTATAACCTAAACGTAAACTATAATTCGAAGTTAAAATCCAGATGGAACTGAAAAAACAACTAATGATGAAGATACCAAGATAAAAATCACTAACTGATGTAACTCAGTAGATTGAGTAGCTAGTGTTGACAATTTAAAACCGCTTCGGATATAAAGTTTAAAGTTTAGTTCAATTAAGCAGATATCTTGTCTACGAATGTGAAATAATTATGGACGTTGTTCCACTGTTATACTGTTATATATTGTTAGGTGTATTAGTATATTTATCAATTTAGTATATTTCTCAGATTATCGGTCAAGGATCGAAGCTATATCCAACAACTACGGCATGCTTCGACAAGGCTGTAGTTCCCTTGTTATTCTTAATATTGTTATGGTATTGTGACATTCTATTTTTAAGTCGCTGTGTGATTTTTCCAACGTACACTCCTTTGCATGTCAATAATCTACTTTCGAATTCAGGATTTATTTGTAAACTGTCAATATATGATTTTACAAAAGACCCGTTTAGTAGATTTTATATAAGTACCAAGATTTGTTTAAAATTTTTATAGATTTTACTTGAAATATAATAAAAATATTTTTAATATATTACTGTATTATTGTTATTATTTTTATTTGAAGTGAAGGATGGACGTTGTTTGTTTTTTTGGTGGCTGAGGCTTCGGGATGCGGGAATTCCCTTAGCCCTCTCAGCCTATAACTGTCATATGGTCAGTTCGCCATGCTTACTAAAAATCTAATGAATCTGGAGAAGTTCCACCGCCAGTAGGGATTTTTAGCATGCCAAATATCACGTTGATGCGGGATCTACGATCGGGTTTGAACCTGCGTCCCTTAGGTGAAGAGGTAATCATGCTAACCACTAGACCTGTCGATGCGGGCAAGGATGGATATAAAATATTTCTAATTCAAGTCTTTGGGTATAAATTGCCACACAACCCATTCTAATTTGTTGAATTTTCTTTAAGAAGAAACAAAATGGCGGATCTTTAGGTTTTAGTATTTAAAACCTAGTGTATTGTGGGTAGATTGACCAACAATTCAGTTTACCTCGTCGGGTTTTATTATTAATCTAAATTTATATTATCAGAATGGCCAACGGTGACTTTGATGTCAAAGAGGGCCAAAGATCTTTTAACTGGAGTTTATTATGGTAGCTATTACGAATACCTGAAATGACATCTAAATCAAGATTATTGATGTGGATAAAAAGTTTATTAATATATTTAAATAGGAAAAAAGGACCACTAGAGGTTTTTGGTAAAAGCTCAGCAAAAAGGTGGTTCATGAAAATTATAGCAAGCATCTGACTCAAAGTAGAATCCACGATATGCCTTCAATTTAGCGAAAGAATCGTTTGATAAAAGAAAAAACCAGTTGTTAAAAGTACATAAAGCCTTTTTGGCAAACTAATAAACTTATAGATGTATGGGGTTGTGTATGGTTCCAAAATGTTTCTATATTACTAAGAAAAATTTCCAGAAGAATGCTACGGAACAGGGATACTTGGTCGGAAGAAATTGTTAAATATTATAACGGAATGAGAGGTATTTTCTGCGATATGTAAGTGAAATTAAATAAAGGACATATACAGCAAACTCAGTATGTTTATATCAATGCTTAAATTTTAATTAATAGTATAAGAAATAGTATCAGTTTATAGTCATATAAACACAAACATAACTCCTGAGGACGCAATGTTCAACTTATTGACAATATCTTCAAATGTACAACAAAGGCGTACGGAAATAGTTATTTCTATCACTAACCCAGAAAACGCCATTTTGCAAGTAAAGTGGCAAGCCGAGTCCTATATAAGGCGTGTAGCAAGCCAGTACTTGCAAAATTACTTTTTAGACGTATATTAAATGAATTTGTTTGTGCCAACATTATATGGTTTGTTACATAAATATTAGAATATTTGATATTCATTAATAAATGTCAGCATTTTTTAACGCAATCATCAATTGTTAGCCTGTTCGAATGCGCTTGTTATCTGATTGATATGCAACAATAAATTTGGTAGCCGTTTTATTGCCTATATTGGACAATAATAACTCTACAGCCGCCAGTGACGACCAGGCGATTTATACGACCAAAAAAGGACACAGAAAATCATTTACAATATCAGCAAGCTATTTTTGCTTAGTTATTTGCCAATAATAAATCATGGTAAGCAGTTGTATTCACAAGGAGTTCCTTCAATGTACTTAATTATAATTATTTTGATATAACGAATCGTGTAAGTACTATTTTACAAAACTGAAATTATACTTACCGAAGTACAAGAAGAGCTTATGTTAAACACAAGCAAGTTAAATGATAGATTTATTTATTCAACGTGTACCGACCGAGAAAATTAATTAGTGTGAACAATTAGCGTTTGTTTAGTCAACTTGAAGTAACAATTAAACAGTCACTCAAGCGCACCCGCGCGCGTGTGCGTGTACATCTGTGAGTGTATGTATAAGTAGCAATCAATAAATCTACCTTCATGACTAATTTATAAAGTATATGTTTCGTTGGGTCTAATATGTACCCTAAGTTGTTAACATACAATTTTGAAATAAAATCATTTGATAGATATACAATAATTTGGGCTTCGCCACTGTATTTTAAATCGGCGAAAGAATCAAAATAAAGATGTATTCTTTCCGTGAATTTCGCTTTGAATTAATTAGCATAAGATTCGACAGATAATATGCAACACAAACTTATCAAGATGAATTTCCACTCCAAAAGTCGCCGTTGGCGAATTAAATCTCTAGCATCACAACACAATGCCTTAAATCCTTTGAAAGCTTTAAACTCTTCCAGGGTATACAGCCGTAAACTGAAAAATACTTTACTAACGTGGAGTTCTATAATTTAGGTAACTTGATTAACGTCTAATTAATTTAATCTTAACATTCTGTGAGCTTATGTGGTAAGCTAATTCGAAACGGCACAAAACCTGCGATATCCTCATACCCTCAAGGCTTCCTAGTAATTTTTTTTTAGTATCAACCTTTGAAATTGGTTTCCCTATATGTAAGCCAATTTAACATTATAAATACACAAATAATATATTTCTCCGAACTAAATCTAACCAATGTAGTTGGGGTTTACGGTAAGAAAGCAAATAATTGGGATTATTAGGGCAGATATCAATTTATGATTTAACAGTATATATAGGATTATTTAATGTAGGTCCATGACGAATTTGCAAGAAATTGTTTGGGTATCTTGGTTAAGCACGTTACACAAGCAATGGATATACTCATAACTTTTATAATACTTTTTACGCACCTCGCAATACTGGGTGCTATTTTTGTTCAACCCCTTTGATCTTAAGAAGAAGTTTTGAAGATTTTAAGTGCGGTGTTTTTCGCTAATTTCTGCAGTTACTTCTATGGTTCGATCTCGTTAGAAATTGATGAGTTTTTGAATACAGCCCTAAGATTTATGTATTTGTGTCCTACTAACCTTCGTTAGGGGTTCAGGGAATGTCCCGCTGTTAGTTTTCAGATCCCTAACTATACATGCATTTTCTCCATCAGAATATATAGAATAATTTCGGCCTCATAGAGAACATGCTATCTGGTGTACCTACAAATTGGCCAAACTGAAAATTTAAGTTATGGACAAGTTTTCTCGGAATCAATATTACCGAGGTTCCGCTTGCTGGTGGCTGGATAAGTAACTAGCTATATTTGGTTGGAAGGCATATTCAGAAATACTTGGTCCACTAGAAATAATCAATGTTTTTAAAACGGCTAGAACTCTGTTAGCTTGTTAGGTTCTGGAGGTGTAGAAGCTTCAGTATACAATATAGTGTCGCGTTTTCACTGAAAAGTGCTTTGTGCTAAGCAGAAAGTTGGTAGCTCAGACTCAAAAAGAGTTTCGGGGTAATTTCAACATGCAACCTCGAGGAGCAGTGTCTGACCACAATATTATCTTGCGATGGTTAAATTCTTTAAAAATAACAGCAATCCTGTAAAGTGGGAACCACTGGGCGAAACCTTTCCATTCAAGCGTCAGAAAACATTACTAGGCTAAGGTAGGCCTCGATGAGTAGTCCACTGTGTTCTGCTCGCTTACATGATTGTTCTCTCAGAAATTCATAGTTTAATGGATTTTGAACAATATTTTCGCTTCCACGCTTCAAATCTGTTAAAGGTTAGTCAAAAGGATTATCACAAATGCCTCGACTTCGCATAGATAATGTTGAAAACACTCAACAATGACGATGAGCGATAAGCTGTACTTTCACATTCATGACTGCGTTAATAAATAAAATTGTATATTTGAGCCCCCCAAACCCTAAGATGTTATATGAGACAACCTTACATAACCCTGAAGTGAGTACAGTGTGGGTTCGGGGAAATTTGGGTCATATTTATTCGAGGAAACTGTGTAACTGTCACTGTTACATCTCTTCGGTACATCGACATGGTTAACAACGTCGGTAAGAAACATTTGGTTTCGGCAAGATGGAGCTACCTCGTATACTTCTCGTGCATCAGTAGTACTTTTGCTAAAATAGTTCCCCGGTCACTGATTATACAATTTGGCGATATCTCATGCCCTTCCCCCGTTCTCCCGATTAGTAAACGATTTATTTCTGCAGGATTACTTAGAATCAAAAAGTGTACATCAACAAATCGCAAACATGGAAAAATTCGCCGAAACTTCAGAGATCGCCTAAAAACATGAGAAAATGACCGAAATTTACGCGAGATCATCTTTAAATTGTAAGAAGTCAACATATTATCAAACTTTACAATTGCTATACTGTTGCGTTCATTTTGCATTGATGCAGTAATAATTTTCAGTTAATTAACGTAAATTTAAAATTTTAAAAGAAATTACGAAAGTTAGTTGTTGCTAAATTTTCAAGTATATGTTTTTGGTTTATACATACTGTTCTATAATTTTGTATCGAAAAGTTCCATATGTGAGGTATACGTGTGGGATAAGGAACGACGATGAAGTGCGATTGAGGCCATTTAGCAGGGACGCCAGAGGTAGGCGGTCTCCTGATTTGCTTCGTAAAGAATTGATTCCGAGATAGAGTTTAAATATTTTGTTTTTCTTGTGCGAATAAGCAGCGATTCTATTGCAAATGTGTGGGATAATGTTTCCTGAGAGATGTTTTGGTAGTAGTGTCATACGCGAATTAAAGATTATTTTTAATTATATATCTAGATTAATCCTAGATAATCACATACATCATACATCACAACGCACGAAGATGAATCTTCTTTTGTTTAAGTTAGTAGCCGATTTAATTTAATTTAATTTAATAAGCATATTTTGGAATATGTAAATTTTTGAAACAATTTAATAATGCTTTATCTGAACCGCACATGGTAAATTTTATAATTATATGCTCTGGAAATCCAGCTATAATTATTTGGATGTTTTCATCAACTATAAGTAATAAATTCTGTACACCTGATAGTAAAGTTCAGGGATGGCAATAATTTTTTTTATCTACGGTGAGGAAATCTGCATTTCCGCCAGCTAACATGCCATGAGGTATCTTGAACGTCTTCAGAGTACCAATTGTATCCAGGAGGCTAATACCGTTGCTGTTAGTGTTAGACATGCCGAAGTATTCATCAATTAAGTGAATTTCGCCTTCGATAAATTACGATTACCCATGAATGAAGTTTTACAGTTATAAAACAATTACTCGTTTAAATATAAACGTGCCTGTACATAATTAAATCTGTTTTAGATAAATTACTTATCATTCTACCCGATTTCTTTTGTACAAAAGGAAAAGGAACATATCAAAACGTTTTGCAAGTATATTGTGTATATGTGCAACGTACAGTTTATATAATTGAATATTCATTGTAAAATTAGTATATTGAAAATTTCAAATTGGTATTAATTTGACTAGTTTCCTAAATCTTGAATATTATCGGTGCATTATTGCATCATTTCATAAACAATACGTTATGTAATGTCAAAATTCATTTATTTATTTGTTATAAAGTTTATTTCTTTCGAAGTTTATATTTTTTATTTAATTTATTTTCAATATTACCTGGTCACAAATTTTCAGATGGCCAGTTTTACACACCAAGCTGATAAGGAGTCATCTGTTTAAACAACGTGTTGACGCTCAACTTTTTCAAACTCACTCGTCATTCCCGAATTTCTTACCTCATCTCCAGAGCTAGCAAAGTTACTTGAGTTTACCAGGAAATAACAACCTTTCCTAGTTGTGTGCACTTTTTGTTTAACAGTACATTCCCTTCTAATAAAATATTTTTCAAGTATGAAAGCCTTTTGAGCCATGTTATTTTAAAAAATATCACTTATTTCTGACGGATCCATATTATATATACGTAATAGTATAGCCCTAAATCCGATGTGATCTTTAATTGTGCTATAGCTTGACACGAGACAAGCCGAAATTGTCCCAAAATGCTGTTTAGCTGTAACAGTAAAACATTATATGTATGTTTTTGGTTATAACCTTTGGTAGGTTGTGAAAATCAAGCGTATAACTTTTTCGTCCATTGTTACAAATTTTTTACTAATTCGTTAACCTAAATAGGATTCATATTTTGAAACATTGTCCTCTATAAATTTTTATTAAATATTAATCTAATACTTGCGTGTGTAAGGGTTTCTTTAGTTACAAATGTTTAGTAAAATTTCTTTAGTACTAACTTATGTGGTATAAACATGGCACTGAGGTACTTCCCATTTAGACTATTGAGCTGGACAGGTTGGGTGGACATGGGTTTTCGATAACTATCGATCTGCGATGGTATAGATCCCCTATAATCGTAGTGAAAGGTTAGTTAACTGATCTAAAACTAATTTTTATTAACAGAACCGTCTTTATCTGCGGGTTGGTTCACAACACATGTGCGGTTTGCAAATCCAAGAATTCCGCCCTTTGCATTATTTCGTTAATTACGCGACATGCATTTTCTAGGTATTTCGCTCATTGCCGTGCGAAAATTTGCTACGGGTGAAGTTGTTTTTTTTAACTCTTTACAGGTGTGGAACATTAAACCATTAAACCAACTCAATCTTGTTTTTTGTAAAGTTGATTTATGGAAAATAATTGTGATAACTTTGTACGATTGGATCGACTCGGTATTATAGTGCAACTCTGTTTTTAACTAAATAGATTATTCACTCTACATGTTTTGTATTTTGCATAGAGCTAAATAATTTTAGTTTTATATTTTTAAAGTTAAATTTATACATGTAAAGTCAAGCGAACCTTGCGATTAATTAATCGATTACCTGGTTTCATATTTAAAATCAGTTATGAAAAGATGTTGCACTAATCGTATATTTTATAGGTAAAAATTTATTGAATAGTCTAATTTGCTCGTTTATTCAATTATTTTTAACTTTATAGAAATTACAACTGATTAAAATCGAATCGCATATGTTGTACCTGTTGGCTATATCTTTAATTTTAGCGGCATGCACTGAACCTTTTAAAAATGAATTACAGATTGCTGATACATAAATTGTCCCGTTAATTTTTATGGAGTTGAAATTTTATAATATTCCACATTGCTTGTACATAGTATTTTTTTACAGAGTTGATAGTAAGTATTATCGATGAGTCTTTTCAAACTTCAATTCATAATCAAAACTTAAGTGTACGATTTTTCAAGGGCTTGAGATAATAAAAGATACCCGGAAGTAACTGTTGTGATTTTGTTTCTTTAATGTTGCTTGAAAAGTCGCTGTATCATGTAAAAAGGTTTTTTAAATTTCCTAAACATTGTTTACTAAGTTGTTTAATTAGATTTGTTATTAATAACTAACTGGTTAGGCTGCACTAATTTTAAACAATGTAGCAAATAATATTTTTATAACTGTTTCTAAAATTCTAATTTTAGAGGTTGTTTCCACCTGGAAATTGTTAAAAGGTTCGAGTTCCTTTCAGAAAAGATTAAGTAAGATTATCGTAACTGTACTATGAGTATCTTCTTTATTTTTGCGTGAGCCAAAACCAGATCAAAATTTAAATAAATATTTATTATTAAAAACACAAACACAGTATTTACAATAAACAAATTATTTCATTAAAAATTAAATTTAAAGCATAATTAATAAAGTATCGAATTCCAGGCCATTGACCTTTGCTAATTTATTTCTCGACGTGATATTCTCCAAATGAGAAAAACAATATAAAATTTATAATTTATAAAGGCTTTGAAAAAATTAAATGAAACGAATAAAAATTTTATTTATTCACCGTAGTTTATTTAAGTTTTTAAATTTTCACTTATGTGAAGTAACCTTCGTTCGCTTGTGTACTCAATGCGACTCGTTGGTGCTTCGCAAATTTGAATTTGTTGCGTGCTAATATGTAGACTAATTTGGTCGATCACAGCTGCCCAAATTATCTGTGGTCTAGGGTCGTGTTCTTTACTGTTTTGTGTGGATATTGAAAAAAATATCTTCACTGAACTTGTATCTTTAATTAGGACATCAAATACTATTTATCAGCTCGTCATTTTATTATACCTTGGTACAGGTCAACTAATAGTCGTTTAATCTACCTCTGTAGTTTACAGCCAAAGATATCGATTTTTGGTGCTGCTTGGTTATATATAACTTTGTGTTTTCAGGGAAACGAATTTTTGTGACTCCGTTGTCACCAATTCTGTCTAAGTATTTTGAAGCGTTTGTCTGTTTCTTGCTATTTCAGAAATCGTTTAAATTCCCATGGCTTCTAGCAATATTTTCAAGTTTTACAGGGCTCTAATAGTTTTATTACTACCCGTCTGGATTTATTTGCAAATGTATTTCTAACTGGCGCCTTGCACTTGTGATAATTTAACACTTGGTTTTAATT
>JAHWXV010505002.1:0-18635 GCA_024586415.1 Phrixothrix hirtus | reverse complement strand
CACACACACACACACACACACACACACACACAGAGAGAGAGAGAGAGAGCGAGAGAGAGGGTGTTAAAAACCGTGTATGTGTTTAATGGGTATATAGTGCGATCTAAAAAAGGTAAAAAGGGTTTTAATGAACATGACTTCGCAAATCAGCCATTTTTGAGACAAGACCAATTTTCGTTTTTATAAATTTTTGTAGTACTTAGCGTTTAGTACTCTAGAACTCGATTATCACAAAAGATGTCCGGTATGTCTCCTTCCACTTCGACACAGGAACTATTTTTTCTCAAGAAAGAACTACGCGCCCTTTCTAGAAAGCCCGGTTGAGCTAGAATTGTTTAACAACATTGTTAAATTCGCTGTTGTAACTCGGGATGATTATTTACAGGTCTTACATACCCTAAACTTTGCAAGTAACCCCAAATATAAAATTCTAAAAGAGATAGGTTGAGAGATCTGTCAGGCCGTGAAACGAGACCCTCTCGTTATATCCATGTCGAAATATGCATAGATTAAACTGATAATCGAAGTTGTGGCTTTCTTTGAATTTCACTGCCGAAAATCGTTCGTTTCTCGAAAATGTTTTATTTGCGAACCCATGTTCATTAATATTTTTTTACTTGTTTTCAATAGTACTATATGCCCCTTAAATATTTAAACGCTGTTTTCGCGAATAGAATCTTGTTATTTTAACCTTGCACGTTTGAGCATTTCAATAAAAATTGCTGCCCGTTAATCAGCTAATTTATTTCGTAAACATTGCTATTTTTAATAATGTGTTATGTGTGTATTTTCATGTACATCTTAGTTCATATTTTACTTGCTTTAAAAAAATGTATCAATTGTCTGAATTGTTTTATTGAATCAAAATCAATAATTAATAACTCTGTACGAGCAAGAACCAATAAGACTCCTCGTTCCACTGTAGTAAAAGATTTATTTTATTATCAATTATCTTAGTGACACATTTGAAGAAAAATTTGCAGAAAAGCCGTAGATTGGGGCGGTGGTGTATTAGTTAACACACCAGAGTACAAATCTGGAAGCCCGGGTTCAATCCTCGGTCAACTCTGAAAATTTTTCAAAAAATTGTGTCAACTCTTTCCTGAGTACTGTCATCCTCTATTTATCTGCAGTTCCGCAATTAGGTATTTTGAGCCGCATATTAATTAATTTAATTAATAAACAAGACCTTTCCTTAATTTTCATGCTAAAAAGAAAGTAAACTTTACATTGGTTACAGTTCTGTGTAGCTTCCATATGCTTAATAGTATTTTATTTGTGTAATGTGCAAAAGGCACTTTATTTCTATACTGTACAAGAAAGCTCACGAATTATTGATAAGGAAAAAATAACAGATAAAGTACGTATTATTTTTTTTATTTCCAATTATGAGTAATTTGCAAATATATCTGCTTGTTTGGCCGTTTGATCGAAGAATTCTTTGGGAATGTGAACGTTGGTTCTAGAAAAATAAAATTGAGTTATCATGTCACCAAAAGTACAATAGTATTTAAAACAGTAATTTTCATATATGAACATTGAGGTCCTCAAAACCTGTCAAAAATCCGGTTGCTGTTTTTTTTCCGTTGAGCCCATCTAGCAAGCGATGATGTTGCGCAAGAAATTTGGTTAAGATTCTAACCTAATTGTTTACTAGTTTTATGACAGTAACGGTTGACAAATATACTTGAAGACTTTTAAAATACATAAGTTTAAAGTAATCTTATAGGCAACAAATCAGGGAATTGAACAATGTACAGTGTGGTCCATTTTCGATGGGATAAATGGACAACTTTGTTATTATTATAGATATAGAGAAACTAATATGTATATCTATTTTTTGACGCTTAGTTCATTGCCTTGAACGGATTTGAATTATCTCTTACTGTTTTTGAATAAGAGGGCAATAGTCGGAAAATGGCGATTTTGAAATTGTTAAAAATTTTTATTATTTAGAAAGATATTAAAATTTGATGAAAACATTTTTAAAGCACTTTTGTAAGAAGAATTCAGTAATCAAAATCATATTTTTTTATAATTAAAAACAAACGAGTTACAGGGCAAAGTTGAATTTTTTTAAATGCTATACTTTCATTAAATTGCATATTTTTTTCTGCTTTTCAAAAATATCTAGTTTATCGTACTTATTTTCAATAATAAATTTATTATAACATTTTTCAAACTAATACAAGAATAAGAAAAATCTAGTCTAGATGAAGAACAATTGAATCGTTTGATTTATAAACGAAAACTAAAAACTAAACAAAAGTATGAACTAAGAAAAAAACAGAACTTATAAATACTTTGCAATGCACACATTGCATCTTTTGTTTAAAGATCTAGCAGCATTAAGTATATGTAGCGGTTTGACTGATAGAAATGCTCCTTCTATATTTTCTAATAATTCGTCCTCGGTTGCAGACTGATTTTAATAGATTTTGTCTTTCAAAAATCCCCACAAAGAGAAATCCGGCGGATTTAAGTCCGGTGAACGTACTGGCCATGGTATGGGTCCATGAGTTCCCATCCAGTGGTCAGAAAAACGCTCATTTAAATAGTTTTTAACACCTATCGCATTATAAATCGAGGCGCCATCTTGCTGAAATATATCTATCCGTCTTTCTTTTAAAGGTTTGTTGTCAAGAAAGTCCTCCAAATTTTCTTGTAATATATCGAGATATCTACCAGATGTAAGAGTACCTCTAAATACATAATATCTTAACCGATGTCGTTTTAGACAAGTACGCCTAGGTATAGTTAGATGGGGATTTATATTCCCCCAAAAGCGATTATGTATATTAAAAATTCCAGCACTCGATATATGGGTTTCATCACTCCAAATTATATTGTTACTATAATTATGAACTTCAGCTTCTATTATGAAATACCATTGAGAAAATTCGCGCCTTTTAGGTAAATCATTAGGTTTTAAATATTGGTTCTTAGGGTAATGATGATTTATATTTATTATGTTTTAAAACTTTTAATGGTTTAGTTTTTGATACACCAACATCTCGTGCAATTTTTCTAGGAGAAATCTGATGATTTGCTTCTACACTACCTAACACAAGAACGGTTTCTTCTTCAACATTCCTTTTATGGTAAGTTTTACGTCGAGGATGAACAAAAGAACCAAATTCAATTAAATTGCTTTTCAATCTAAAATGAGTATATTTAAGAAAATATAATATAGGAAAACAAATAAATAAAAGTATTTCCCGACTAAGGTCTTTTCTTTCTGCCTGTCTTCTTTCAGGAAATCACAGTTCTGTTTTCTTCTTAGTTCATGCTTGTGTTTAGTTTTTAGTTTTAGTTTATAAATCAAACGATTCAGTTGTTTTTCATCTCCGCCTAGATTTTTCTTATTCTTGTGTAAGCAATAGATACGTATTAGTTTAAAAAATATTATAATAAATTTATTATTAAAAATAAGTACGACAAACTATATATTTTTGAAAAGCAAAAAAATATGCAATTTAGCTCGTTTGTTTTTAATTATAAAATAATATAATTTTGATTATTGAATTCGTCTTAAAAAAGTGCCTTAAGAATGTTTTTACAAAATTTTAATATCTTTATAAATAATAAAAGTTTTTAACAATTTCAGAATCGCCATTTTTCAACTATTGCCCTTTTATTCCAAAACGGTAAGAGATAATTCAAATCTGTTTAGGGCAATGAACTAAGCGTCAAAAATAGATTAGGATATGTATACTAGTTTTTCTCTATCTATAATAATAAGAAATCTGTCTATTTATCCCATCGAAAATGGACCACACTGTGCATCATCGACTTGTAGCTTTTTGCAATTTCAAACACAGTTTAACCAATGCTTCGATTGGGCCTTTGGCGACAACTTGTTCCTTAGCTACTATAAAGCCGTGGTACAATGAATTTCAACATAGTCGATGTACTTTAATGGTCAGTTCTCAATCATCTAAGTTAAAAATAGCTGTTACCAAAAAGAATATTGGTCTTGTTCCGGATAGTAAGGAGTATACAAGCAATTCTCAAGATTGGTGTAAAAATAACTAACACCGTTTTACACAAGAGAATTTGAAGCTACGCAAGCTTGGTGCCCGTTGGATTCCTCACAATTTAATTTCAGCTCAAAAAAGCGATCGTATGAGACTATCCAGATCTACACTCGGTGCATAACATCCTTAGAGGCGATAAAACTTAGCTACACTGTTATGATACCGAAAACAGAAACAATCGGAAGTTTGAGTCCCTTCTAAAAAAAGTTCTACTGTAACACTGGTGGATCATCGTACTATTAATATTAAATGATACACTACAGTTTGATTGCGTCAAGTTCTCCGAAAAGTGTCCAAGAGAAAGGATTATCTCGCATCAAGGTAACGCTCGAACTCACACTACTGCTTGAACGATTGGGTATTTGAATACCCAAAACATTGAAACAATTAGTCATTCGCCATATCTTTTTATTTCCACGGGTAAACGATAAGTTACAAGGTTTACACTTTACATTGGCCCAAAAAGCGCATTTAAAAACGAAATCAGAAACCTAACATGAGAAATTTGGAAAAGATCTTTTGGAGTTGGTTTTCACGGCTACCAAAATGCATTGACTGTGGAGGGCAACACTACGAAAAATTCTAAATAAATGTTAGTAAATTTTGTATTGTTTTACTAGCTCAGCGAAAAGAGAACAGCCTTAGCATTTTACATGACATAAGACGCCAAAGCGACCCTTGTTTCCCTGTTTCTATATACATCCTACTAGAATGATTAAATTACGTAGTTTAATTTCCTTAAACAGAATGCCTCTAAATTACTTCCAGGGCAATTATATTAACATTTTCAACATAAAAAAGACCGATCTCTTCTGATAGCATTTCTGTTTACTGTGCTTATCAATATTCTGTAATTACTAATTACTTTTGAAAAATGTCGTTGTTTTACGTAATTATAATAAACGGTAAGACGTTGATTGATATTCTATGTACGTTTTAGTAAAATAAAATTCACAATTTTGTTATCTTCAATTTTTGTAATCACCCCATTATTGCTAGTGTTTGTTGATAGATAGTTTATCGGGGTCAAATGAAAACTGTATTACAACGCGGTCGCAAACAGTTTCATTTTATTGAATTTATTTTAGTTTGCAATAAATTATAATTTATCATTATTTTTAAGTTCTAACTTCATTTGTGAAACAACATTTTTATGTATATTCAGCTATTGAAACTTAATTAAATTACTACTTTCCAACGTCATTGTTTTAGAATAAATGTCCTGACTTTCTTTAGATAAGGAGAAACTACAGCCGATCAATTTCATCTTTGTTTAATCTCTCTGATTTAGTTCTGTATCGGTATCTGGCGTCCGAAACAGCTATTAGAGTTCCTATTATTGAACCCTTATTGCATTTCCAAGAAGACAGGTTGGTGGAGGGTACACCCTTGTTTACGTATGAGTAATCCTCCATTACTGTTACTTAACAACTTATTTTTTAGAGATGTCCTGTCTTTCATACATATATAACAATTTTCTATAAATTTCTGACATGTAATTAAGTAATCTGGGATTTGTGTCATATGCAAATTCATTAGACTATTATAAACTGGTTGCATTTTCCAAAGTACATTTCCAGATTTTCTTCTTCTTTACAGAAAATCTTGTTAGAATGTTGTTAATATATTAAAATTAATTTCTCAAAGAAACAAATGTATTTGTTCTAATCTAAATCTGACAATGCTCAGTTAGTTGTAAAATTATTTACCCAATGCATGAGTTCGGCTGAACAGTTCTCGTAAACTAAATAAAGTGAAATTGTATGGAGAATGTTGAATTTTTATTTAGAAAACTGCATTGAAATACTTTAGAAATATTTGCCTTGCATAAGGGAAACAATTATCAATGATATTTTGGTTTTGATTGCTTTAGAAGTTTTATATGTATTAGTCTATAAAACTAAAAATTATGAATTTTATCTTATACAATTCAGCCTTACAGTACTGTAAGAGCTGACATAGGGTTACTACAAATGAAATAGACAGATTCAATTTATAATAAATGCCAAACTATCTATCATATTGACAGAAGTTTGGTTAGGGTATTGTATAGGTGGTAATGCTTATTGCTGTAGTTGTCATATAATTGTTAATTGTTAAAATGGCGAATTCTGCAGAGAAACGATTCTGCGTACTAGAACTAAATAAAAAAAATTCTGTAACTGTTGTTCAGCGACATTTTAGAACACGTTTTAGAAAAATACCACCTAATAGACAGTCGAGCTACGATTGGTGTAGAATATTTTAAACAACGGGGTGTTTGTGTAAACGCACAAGTTCAGGAAGACTGCGCATATCACAGTCAAACGTGTTCGTGCTGCATATGCGTGAAGTTCAAAAAACTCGACAACAAGAGCAAGTTTGGAATTACAAGTTCCACAATAAAGTGTCTGGAAAATTTTGTAAAATTGACTAAAAATGACTCGTAATTATAGATTGTAGATGTTTCAGCATCTACATGAAGGAGACAAGATCAAACCCCGAGATTTCTACATAGAAATGCTCCGTCATAATGGTGAAGAGGATGGCTTCACTGAACGAATAGATTTCAGTAACGGATCAAGTTTCCACTTGAATGGAAATGTTAATAAATAAAACGTTGGAATATTGGTGAGTAAACGTCCAAAAGTAGAGGCGGAACATGTGAGGGTCTCTTTCAAAATTAATGTGTTCTGTGCAGTATCTGACACTCAGATGTACGGCCCCTATTCCTATGAAGGTAATACAATAGCAGGAGCTACATATCCGCATGGAGCACCACCTCACATACTCTGTGATGTCATGTTTCACCAAGTTTTTGACAAATTCTGATAGAAATTTATTGATCGCTTTCTTTGAACAGGACAAATTCGATGAATAACGACATGGACGCAACAATGAAACACTACTGCAAACAAACCCGAAGAGTTTGGTTGGTGTGATTCGCAACGCATGTGCGGTGTGCTACAAGATCACATGTGTGAAGCTACTACTAACTGTGGTGCGCAACCCTAGACTTATGTCGCCAATCCGGATAGATTTTGATTATATCTCTTATATACAGGACATTGCGCTGCGTTGTAATGTATTGTCTATTTGCGCGTCGAACTGAACTATTACGATACCCGTTTGATTTCATAATTGCCTTCTTTTTTACAGAATATATTATTTGAAACATTGATAATATTAACAGTTATCATTATTAAACGGCAGTATTAAATAGAAAATTGACAAAACTTTCATATTCAGATGTCAAAATCTTTGTGTTACTAACTATCACAAAATCTTATATATCATTTGTATGCTTGTATACCTGCATCATAATGGTTGCTATATAAGCCTTAGAAGCGTACATAAAACGCACTTTAAAACACGCCGTGCTTTAAACGTTACTAGGCAAAGGCTTCAATAAGTATTTGTTTACACGTTGCTAGCAACATGCTTTTTGTAAAAATATCCGGTAGTTTGCCTATTTCAAATAAAAAGTGACTTTGGTTTGATTTTAATGTTTGATTTTGTTTTTCTTATTTCGCAAATAATTATGCAGGTATAATAAAGAATAGCATATGATGCACGTGTGTAAGTGTTTTTAAAGAATTTGTAACGTTAAGGGCACTCCGCTACGCGTCGTACTATTCAACCCACTGTGAGGGTTGGCTTATACACTTGTGTCCTAATATATTATTGTATTCGCGTTTTAAAATCTATAACCCAAAAAGTGGTATATAACTAAACTTTACCGTTTGTATACCTAATTTGACAAATGTCACAATGAATCTCAAATTTTACAGTAAATTAGTATTTTTCTGAATATGCCTGAACGTACACAAAATTTTGTTCGATCTTCTCTCGTTCTGTAAAAACCGGTATCGCGCCTAAAATATGGGGTGACGGCGCACTTGTAACGAAAATACTGTAACATAATGTGTTTTTTCCTAAATTTTAAGCTACACATATGCAAATAAATATAATACTATAAAAACTCGTTTCATAAAACGTTTTATCATACTCGTTCTTTAGAAAAGTCACCTCTCTGTGTGTCGTTTTCTAAATTTGAACTCGTGTGTTAAAAATATGTCTTACGAAACGGTCTTTTAATATACTACAATGGTTATTAATTACAAACATACTCAGAATTTATAATATATTCGACAAGAATATCAAGTTTAACCATAATGACACATTTAAAGAGAAGAACTACTTAGAATTATTGGGAAAAACATATTTTGATTTCAACTACAAATTTATTGACGTAAATCAGGAATATTTTCCAAAAGAAATTAGCATAAGTAAACCGAAATTTATAGGAGGACATTGACGTTCTCTGGGTATAAGAATTTTAATATAATTGCCCTAGAAATAATTTAAACAAATTCGTTCTAAGGGAATTGAACTACGATAATTTAATATTTCTAACACAGACAGAACCAGGTTGAAGCCCTATACAGGATGTTTGCCAATTAGCGCAAAATGGAATTGTAGAAATATTGCTCGCATCATTTTGAGTTTAACAACTTAATGTGGAATATGAGTAAATGTCTTCGCTTGGCAACACTACATAACGTTCAATTAAACATGACTATTTATTGATTCAGCAAAGTCAATTTAAACAATAACAATAAGTAGAAACTATGATGACAACATTTTAAAGAATTATTGTAAGAAGTTTTCAAAATGAAAAACTTTAACTTCGATACAACATTGAAGTCTGCGACGAATACCGTTTTTGATTGACTAACATTTTAGGAATAAATCTGTATTTATCCTTACGATTACAGCCAATTAGCAGCCAAAGTAAAGTACAAGGGATGTAATTTTCTGCTACTTTCACACTTGCAAAAGTTATGTTGTTGCCAGATCTACATTTTCTAAACATTTTACTTAAAAAAATTTTGAAACAGTTTTTTAAGTAATGAATTGTTAACGATATTCTAACATTCTTTACCAATGGTTTCCTCAATACCATGCATATCAGAAAATTCTGAACATAGCAAGATTTTTTTATTCGTAGTATTCAAAATTTTCAACTTTGATGAGTCAGTATAACCAAACGAAGACTTTTCTGAGATTATTATGTTAGGATTTTCAACTCAAAATTGTACGGACAGTATCGCTACGGGGCAATTTCCTACCAATTAGTAAACACCCGGTATAGTGTATAATACCTTGAATTATTGACAGGTTCTAAGCAACTCAATTCAATTACTGCTTTATATACTGTAGTATATTTGTTTATGTGAGATATAAACCCCCTTAAGTGACATTTCTGCGTAACTAGAAAATCTATTTGTTGCAAACCGTCTGCCTACTACGATCTAAAATGAAAGCAAAACATCCAAAAAACATAGTAGGCCTTGTTTAATTGTGAATCCCGTTACGGAAATTTATTTTAGCCCACCTGAAAACCTCAAAACCCAATTTTGGTTAAAAACTGTTGAATAGCAATTGTTTTATACATCACCAAAGTTGACTTAGAAATTATTCACTTTTAACTAAAAAAGTGCCCTAGAAAACAAACTTTGTCTTAGGATGCAAAGAAACCTTTATTAGGATCTTCAGAGATACATCATTGTTCATTTTAAACCGTTAATTTATAAGTGTCACGAACCTTTTATTTTGGTGAAATAGTACCTCCTTAATTATCTTATTTCAATTTATTAATGCTATAATCTGTTATGTTAAATTTTAGCACAGCAGCATTATCTAAAATATAAAATAACAAAATGATTAATAGCTATACAACTAAAGAAATGTTTATTAGAAGCTTAAGAGGGACTCCACTGTTAATTTAAAATTAAAGGTTTAAAATTAACAATGGGGTCCTTCTGAAGCTCGTATAAACATTTCGTTAGTTTTATAATTATTTTTTACAGTTATATAGTTTTTTTTATTATTTTAGCTTTTAGATAATGCTACTGCGTTAAAATTTAGCATAATAGATTGTAGCTTTAATAAATTTAAATAAGATAATTAAGGATGTACTATTTCACCAACATTTAAAATAAAAGGTTCATGACACTAATTTATTAACTGTTTAAAATGAACGATGATGTGCCTCTGAAGATTCTAATAAACATTTCTTTGCATCCTAAGACAAATTTTGTTTTCCAAGGCACTCTTTTGGGTTAAAATTAATAATTCTAATTCAACTTTGGTGATGTATAAAATAATTGCTATTCAACATTTCTTAACTAAAATTGGAATCTGGGGTTTTCAGCTAGCCCAAAATAAATTTCCGTGACGACTTTCACAATTAACCAAGACTTACTATGTTTTTTGGATTTTTTGCTTTTATTTTAGATCGTAGTAGGCAGATGGTTTGCAGTAAATGAACTTTCTAGTTACGCATAAATATCACTTAAAGGGCTTTATACCTCATAAAAATTTGAAATCGATTTGATTACAAATAAGAAAGATACAGGAGTGTCAACCTGTGAGATGAAACACACTGTAGATGTTAAACCCTATTGGCAATTTCAATTAATTCAGTCAATTATGATATTTTTTATATTGAACTATGAACCAATTATTATTATTAAGAGTTCTAATTATTTATTTCAACCATTATGAAAATCCCGTGATGCTTATTTATCTTTTATTGCGGAGTCAAATATTTTTTTAAATTTTCCAAACGAGTTTTTGTTATTTCTCTAAAAATATATTCAGCTAGGATTTCATGTGGGGATTGTGGAAGGAAGGAAGAATTGAATGACGGCAAGTATATCCAGTAGACGTTTGTAGATTTAATTAATATTCACTTTGTTTCTTCATATGCACTGGATGTGTTTAAAAAGGAAAGCTACTCCGCAGAATTCAAGGCGTGGAAGTGTGAATAAAGGGGTACCCGCTATTTATCTTGGTTAATGAAAATTTACATTAATTTATTTAGGAGATTTACGAGAATCAATATTATTCAGACACATATTTAGTATTTTTATATAATTTTAGGTCTTCATGTCAAATCACGTATAGGAAAACTATCGGTATTGTGTATATACTTTATATGGACATATTTAGAAATTCCTTTATTCACCCGTTTTCGAATTTCACATAAATTATATTAATTGAATTTTTACATTTTTAGCGGACACTGGTAGAGCTATCTTTGAAAGTATGTTCTAGTCAGAAATCAAAAATAATGGTTGAACTAACTTAAAAATTCATTTCAATTGACTGTAATTACTTTTATAATTTAGGGGACAATTAAAATTAATTTTTAAGGAATTTCAATTATTATTTTCGATTTACATACCCTCCAAAGCAGTTCTACGTCAGTATGAGCAAAAATGAAAGGATTTAATTAACGCATAAGGCCGTATTTGCGTAATTCTATTTCGAAAACCACTGATTATATAAATTTTTGATTATGTTCATATGAAGTATATTCGTTATCGCTACTTTTTCCATATTTGAGTTTGATATATGATCCACAAAATTCCATAAAAGAAAATATGTGTCTGAATACAATAATTATGCCCACTTACAATTAAGATTGTTGATGAACCCGATTGTCCGTAAAAATTTCAATGAATTCCATAAGTTTGTTTGCATTCACCATTTACAAGTCTAAATTCCTATGTACGTATTATGTAGAATGGAATTTTAGACAATGAACTACAACTGCAACTTGTGTCATCAATACACAGCGAGTCTTTAGAGTTAACTCCTAGGCGACACCTCAATTGTGGAGTTGACAAATTCCTTCGAGAAAACAAACCAAATATATAATTGTGTTAAGCTTCGCTGCTACCCTACTCCTCCTTTCTATTATTGTCTGTAAATAAACGATACTTTTAAGATTACAGACCATAGTGAAGCAAATTTGTTGTTACTTCTTCATTATTCCTATAGATTATAATACAAACTGCTTTACAGCCCTATGTTTTGGCAAACTTTTTTATGCATGCACTGAAATAAGGAAATCTCGTACAATAATGAATACTTTATTTATATTAATGATATCTTGTAACTTAACATAAAATAATTTGATCTTCGATTAAAGATCAGTAAAGCCTCTAAAATATCATTCGATCTTACTCACCGAGTCGAGCACTATTGCAATTTTTCAAACGCTGTTCCAAATCTGCATTACGCAATAAACTTGTACATATATTTCCTTACTTAAAGTTCAAATTAAATATTGTGTTCAACATCTCGTATACTTTATTGTGATAGTTCGAAATATCTATCCCTTAATAACTTCCGGTCAACTATTTTATGCGCCAAGCCGTTTGATCTTTTATTTTTTTATCACAGGTTGGTGCTCAATTATTACACATAAGCATCCCTATGTATCACTTAAATCGCAAGCTATCATAACTAATAGGGCTATCCCAAATTATTAATCATCTTCAAAGTAATTTACAACTGTACTCAACATAGGAATGACAATTTGTTGTAAAAGGGGTATTAAAATATATAAAATAGTAATAAAACGGTTGTGGGTGCTGAATTTCTGCTTGTGCCTCTGATAACATGTTTTATATATGTGTTTTATATATTTTATATGAAACATCCTGCAGGATGTTATAATGTTAAAGCTATACATAGAGGTTTTATAAATCTTTATGTACAGTTAGTTGATAGATTTTGTCATATATCTTGTGCCAAATTGGAAAAGTGCGATTATATTCTATTTCATAAAAGTAGCTTGATTTATAAAAAATAACTAATGAAATGACAGTAATATCTAGAAGCTTGGTGTAACAGGAAATCCGGTTTTCTCTTTTTATGTCAAAATTATTGTATAGACTCGAGCGGCATAAAAGCTCACAGCTTATCAGGACCCTCTACCGTGTTTTCCTGTGACCTGAATACTTGATATTTTGTGCTACAGGATTACTTGACCGAAGTATGTATGTGACAAACTATTGCTAGATAATTGATAATTGAAATTAGTTCGCATATATTTTGGCATGCGATGTTTAATCTTATAAGTTATCCAATGATGTGATGGGAATGCTTCATTCCTTTATTTGTAACCGAAATATACGGTTTTCAGAGAAAACGTTTAAATTGGGATTAATTAAGATTTTTCAAACCGGCTTATTACCCAATAATACGACTGCCAATATTTAAATTTGAAGAGATCTTAATAGCCCCCATGTAGTGTTCTTTAAGTGAAATAAGTTGTGCGCAGCTTTATGTCGCCTATGGAAGAATAATGTGGTTTCTGAAGTTTAACTCAGGAAGAACTTTCTTAGTTGCAATATTTTTATAATAATACAGCTGTTTCTCATTGCACGTCAATTTTAATTATTTTCAGATGTCAGTTCGCATATATCTTCTGTACGGTAATCGTTTAGTCGGACGACTTAAATTGCATGCTGAACTATTGACCATCATAGTCATGAAAATGAGAATCAATGATATGCTTCAACCGCCTCCGGAAATTCTTTATGTTGTAAATTGTGTAGTTTAAATTATATTTACAATGTTTTATTTGAAGAAGGCCTTCACCTTCAGCTCCGTCTAGTTCTTTATTGCATAGCAGGTTTTTCTGAACTTTCATATAAAGTAGTAATTATTATGGAATATCTTGAAAACTGTTTCTCTGGCTATTTATGTTTCTTTTCCACATGACCGATCATTTCGTCTAATGACTATCTGCAATATTTTCTCATATTTCCCTATTTCCTTTTCTGTCTTAACTTCAGAAGTGTGTTTTATATTTTTAAAATTGCGTCTCATTGCTTTTCATCATTAATGCCTCTAATTTTGTCAGAGATCATATTTTATCTTCTATTTAATCCGAATTTTCTTCATCTTGTTGGTAGAGTTTCTGATTGGAAGCAATTGCACAGCTCATATATTTCAACGACAATTTTGTCTGCAAAATGACTCACTCTTCCTAAATAATGTATTTAATGACACAAAATAGACGAGGTAACCCTAACATTAAAGTATTGAAGAACTAGTGCGGCATTTAATATACAGCATCTCACAGGGAAGTAAGAAATTCTCAGAAAACTTTTTCCTTTAATGGCGTAGTGGTAAGGATAAATAGCGCGCGCATTGTCTTGCCCATTGAGTCGTCATGGAATGGCGGAATCGTGCACAAAGAAGGTATTTAATTGATTTTTTTTTACAGAAACAACAATGGCAATAAGGGAGACGAACTTATTGGCGAAATTTTGTTTTAGTTTGTGTTCACATACCATTAAAAAATCTATTTTTATAACTACTTATAATGCTGAGAACTGCCGTAAACAGACGGTCAGTGGTACAACATGTTATTGTGAAGAGCATTTATAACTGTAACATGAATGTTGCATGGTGACCTGCGTCATCATCACTACAGGATTCAGGTGATACATTAGTTATATCATCGCAATATGTCAACTGAAGGCCATTTTGTGAACAGATTATAAATCGCAACGAAAACTATTGCCAGTTGTTAGATTTTGATGAAGCGCATTTCCAGTTAGGTTATTTTGTCGATAAACAAAATTTTCGACTTTGGTCTCCTGAAAATCCGAATTAGTTACAAGAGAAAGTATTGAACAACAAACGAGTACCTTATAGAACAATTGGTACCTACTCTTTTGAAGACACTGACGGCAAAGTCACAATAGTAACATTAGCCAGATATATGTACATGATTGAAGCATATTTAAGAAAGCATTTGATATGTCTCTTTGCGTTATCTAGTTTTATTCGACGCAATTGCTCATACGGCCAGGATCTCCATGGGTAGAGGAAACGTTTTTCTAATTGTCTCATATCCAACAGAGGCGATATCATTTGACTTACAAGATCCCCAGATAAATCGGAAAGTGGGAATGTCTTTGGACCATGAAGTATTAAGTGGTAGAAATAAATGACCACAAGTAGTTATAGAGTTCAATATAAACTAAATTAACACTTCGAGCTTATCGGCATTAATTTTGTTAATTTAGGTGGGCCTCCCTATTTCCGATTAGGGTTACAAAGGGATCAAATTATGCGAAGTAAACTGCACTCCCGTTGCAAGGAATAAGCTCGTGAGTTCTATTGGGATGAGGGCAAATATTTTGCATGTTCTAACACTATCTTGTAGCTTAATTAATGAAACTTCCTCGTATTTTGTATTTCTTACAATTAATATTAACACAAAGTATATATTAATATCTGAAACTTTGAAAAGTAATTCCACAATACGACGGCGCGTAGTTCAGAGAAGCCGTTAAGCTAACATCGGTGTACGCATAAGAGGTTCAGTCGGACACTATCCAACCTGCGACTGTAGTTTCGCATCAAGTTTCCCGAGCACCATTTGTGGGATTGAAGTTCGTTAAATAGATCTTATAAAGTTCCCGTACCAGCAGCTAGTGACTAGTGGCTAATACGTGAGAAATCCGTGTTTATTTACAGTGTAGTGTTTGTTAACGTCGCATTTTGTTGTCAGTGAAAATGACGGAGGGAATTGAACAAGAATTTGCATCAAATTTTGTTTCAAATTTAAAAAGTCACGTGCAGAAACGATTAAACTGAAGAAAAGGCTTTTTGGAGACGAACGCGTAGATAAAAGAGTGGTATAATTGGTTCAAACATGGTCGAATATTTGTTAACAGTGATCCTCGTTCTAGTCGACCTTCAAGCATAGAAACAGCAGAAAACATCGTACGCTGATGAAAGCGATCGTCGTTTAACTGTCCCGGAGGTGGAGAATAAACTTAGTAGGCCAAAAAGTACGATTTCAGAAATTTTAACTGAAAATTTCGAAACGGGTCGCGTTGCTACAAAATTCATGCAAAAATTGATGACAAGAGAATAGCAAAGCCTTGCCATGGAGATCGCTCGTGCTAATTTAAAGATGGTAAATAATGATGAAAATGTGCTCAAAAAATCATGAGTGGTGATGAATCGTGAGTTTACGGCTAAGATCCAGAAACAAAACACAAGACTTCTCAGTGGAAGTTTCCATCTGAGCAACGACCGATAAAAGCACTGCAAAGTCGGAGCAATGTCAAATCAGCGTTGATTGTTTTCGTTTTTTGACCATTAAGGTGTTTTGCATTACGAATTTGCTCCACTAGGCCAGACAATCCATAAGGAATTGTATTTTGAAGCGTGAAGATTGTATGATACAGTGAGAAGAAACTGACCACATTTTTGGACCAAGCGAGACTGGTTTCTTTATCATGGTAGTACCCCATTCCATTCAGCGCTTCGCTGGCAAACATTTTTGGCAAAACATAGCGTAATGCGGCTTCACCAATCCCCGTAAATCCCACATATTGCTCCACGTGACTTTTGGCTTATACTGACATTGAAATTATCACTCAAAGGAAACCGAACTGATGATGTCAACACAATTCAAGTAAATGCCACACGTCTTCTCATAGCTATTCCAAAAACTGAAAGTGGAAAAATCAACGATAGCGGTTAGTATATCAAATTTTGAAGGATGTCGCCCATCGCAACCAGCACAAATCTTTAGCGTGATTTTTTTGGTTACAGGTTGGATAGTATTCGAACACACCTCGTATATTATAATAGAATAAACCCTTTGTGTTCGAGAACTAAAAAAGGTCTCTATTCTTGTGTAAAAAATATGATCTTATATTGGAGTAGTTTTTGATTTGGCTGTGTTAAAATTGCAGATTTAGAAAATAACTTGGACTTATATTTGACTAAATAGCCTAGAGATTAAATCTAAGTTTTCTCGACAGCTAGGCTACACTCCTAACTTATATCAAGTGAAAGCAAGCTTTGATGGTTGTTGGGTGATTTTAATTACTTACTAAAATGAAAAGAATAGTTTATTAATAAAACTTCACAAAAGATCATAAATTATGAACATAAGAATTGCAATAAAAATTTGTTCAAGTCCAGAAACTCCATTTTTTACCTTAATTAAATATACGCAGTACTGATATGAAATACTACCAAAAAAACTAAGACATCATTTTTAATAAATTGAAAATACCGGTATACCCGTATTATTTATTATTTCTACTGACTTGTTTCCGTTTCTAGTGAGGCAACACAGGACTTTCTCTTACGCTCATAGATATACCAATAGTGTCCACAAATGATTAAATTATTATCTAGGTTTACTGTGGAAACAATAATTGTGACGGGTCACCCATCCAAGTTACTGGACAGGCGAAAAGCTGCTTAAGTCCTGAAATGTTTTTTGATAATTTGCTTTAACGCATTTTTTCAGAAAAACTGTTAAGTTCACGAAAGGGAAATTAAATACATAATAACTGTAGCACATTTAAAGAAAATGTTATAACTGGTTTTGAAAAAATCGCAAAAAAACTTAAAAATCGTAAGAATAAAATGAACTTCCAATAATTCGATTTTAACTAAATTCTTGACGTCTCACGCCCAGAAAGTAAAAAGCATAAATATACAATTTCATTCATATATAAAATTTAATTTTTGAGATATGTTGTTTATAATTAATACACCACGAACTTAAGGTTACTCGATTTTTAAATATTTATTAGAGAAATTGCTTAGTTCTCATAAAACGCAATGAAATGGCTAAAAAATATACTATATTTTAAAAAAATCTTTAAAGTTGATTTCAAGAAAATAGCGAGAAACAAAAATGCGGAAAATACCTAAAAGTGACAGAAATAAAGTGGAACTTCCCGTTACTAGATTTTAACTAAATTCTTAGTTTCGCATACAAATGCAGTTATGACTCACAAATACAAATTTTCATTCAGCTAGAACTTTTAGTTTCATAGTTGTTTTATTCAGAGTTAACGATAAAGATACTTCTGGTTACTCAATTTACGGAAAAGTTTCTGAGAAACAGCCTAAATTATATGAACGAAGATTAAATGTCCAAAAAATTCAATACGTTTTAAAAAAATCGTTACAGCTGATTTCGAGAAAATCGCGAAAAACGTAAAATTCATAAATATCTAAAAATAACAGAAATAAAATTGTACTTCCGGTTATTTAATTATAACAAAATTCTTAATTAAGCATTCAAAAGCAGAAAAAGGCGATTATAACTCAACTATAAATTTTCATAAATCTAGGACTTTCGGTTTCATATTTATTTTATTTATAGTAAATAGTAAGGGTACTTCCGGTTACTCGTTTAACAGACACTTCTCTGAAAAATGTTCACTAAATTTTTATCAAATACAATAAATTAAAAAAAATTATTATAGCCGAATTCGAGAAAATCGCAAAATGCGAAAAAATTACAAGAGCAAATTGGCACTTCCGGTTACTGAATTTTAGTAAAATTGTTGCAGTCGTGTGCGAGGATGGATATAAATTCAAATATAAAATTTTGTTTATCTGCGACTTTTCGTTTTCGAGATATCCTGTTCACACGCACATAGATACATACATACACACACGCGCGCGCGCGCGCGTACAGACACGAATTTTTAAAAACATGATTTTTGGGCTCAGTGGATCTAAGAACGTGCATTTCCACTAAAATTTTGTCATCGAAGATTTAGGACAAAAACAATACTTTATACTATATTTCATATAGGTAAGAGAAAGTAATGATTGATATTTTGTTTTCAATATTCTTGTAATTCCTGTAGATGGAAAACAATGATACGAGGGTTGCCTTTTAAGTAGTTACAAAAACTAGGAAAGAAAACAAATTTTTTGGAACAAACTGTTTTATTGTTTTTCAAAATATTCACCTTT
>JAHWXV010504980.1:0-10692 GCA_024586415.1 Phrixothrix hirtus | reverse complement strand
CAAATAAATCGTAAACAATTGTTCAACGATAAGCGCGGGAAAAGTAAAAATATTCAAAAATTCAAAATATTAAATTAATAATAAATAAAATTAAAATTCTACAAAAAATACATAGCATATTTATATGGCACGCCCAAACGTGGGGCTGCAATTATAAAAATTTAAAAATCAAATTTTAAAATAAACATAGCAATATGTACACGCATGTGTAAATTCCTCTAAGCTTATTTCCTAATGATGTAATGTTCAAGTGTTTGTTTCAAAACAAATACAATTCTAATTGGGCATCAAAGTTTCTTCACAGTTTTTGAGGCACTAACAGAAACACTCATTAACAAGAGTAATAAGAATGTACTTAAAAACTTTAACTTATCTGAAATTGTGAATTATGTGTTAAATAGTTAAGTAATATTTAAACTGATAACTGATGATTACTCAGGTTTATTTTAAAGATTAGATGTTAATTTCACATCTACCACAATAGTACTGAAATAATCAAGTGACAACAAGAATAAAATAATGTGTATATGGTTGCCTATTGTTAAAAAATCTGGACTGTACACATAGATAGTTGGCACTCATTGGTAGACTGGTTTTTAGAATTTTGAAAAATTATTTATATTGTAGTAAGTATTTAAGGCCCTCCTGGTAATACTAAATACATTCAAACATATTATGCTACCATAAAGTTCCGTCTTGAAGCACACCTCTTGCGACATTGCAGCCTTTGTAACTCCGCAAACAACCTGTACATAAAGTTTAAATTTCTGTGGGAGCTTTACAATATGTAGAACTGTGTTAGAGAATCTACAAATTTTTTCAACCGTACCCACTGGAGTTACAACTCCTCCAAAGTTCAAAATTTTGCCATTTTGAACTTCGAATGGCAAACAAAATAAGAGGCTCCTAGAAAATTTTCAATTTTTGCAGCAAGTATAAGAAAAATGTTAAACTTCACAAAAATGAGAATGCAATTATCTGCTTTCAAAGTCAGTTAAAGATGGTTAGTAAAGGGCGTATGCAACAAGCGGCAGAACATTCAAAAGTCCAAGTTTTGTTGAATAAAACACTTTTTGCTGCGTTCAATTCAGATGACCCTCTGAAGAATTATGAAGATGTTTGAAAACGCGGATTTTAGTACGTCTTCGCCATGTTTGAAAAGCTTTAGTGAAGAGAGATCAAGAAAATAACAATTTAAAAAATCCGTTTTGAACTACCAAAGGTGGCAAAAATGGATCATCAAAGTTTAAATATTTTTTAAAATCATGAACTACACACGTTGGGAATGTCCCAGAAGTTCTTAAACATCTTAAACTTGCATAGATTTCTATTTTTATTTATTTGTTCTATACTTGATTAATTGTAGTATGCCTACGCAATTAAAAGTTGTTAAAGTGTTAAATACCGATATAATTAGTTAAAATAAAAATGTCACTAAAATTTCAATACATAAAATTTACTAAAACATTATTATATCAATCAAACACTATTCAAATATGAAGAAAGTAAACAAGACCAACCCATTGAAAAGATGTCGATAATAGTATGAATAGAATGGCATTACCAAAACTTTAGGTGCACCCCATTAAAATTCCTTTGAAATTCCTAACAGGTTTTTTAACAAAATTAATATCCTCACACAAGAAAATAAACAATTATAAATGCACTCAGGTAGTCATTTAAATCTTGATCCTGGTTGGACTCTATTTATTTATAGCACACATAAAATTAGTTATAACAATGTCATATTTTCACGTAAAAGAAGAAATTCGGCGTTTATTACTGGATGTGGTTAATTACTTTTCTCAAGAAAAAGAACACGGAGGACCCTTGTTTTTAATTTTCCTTCTTAGGCACGATATTAATTGTTAGTGTGTATTTATACGAGTACAAGTTTTTTTGTCTGCAGAATTTTTATATTGAACATTTTTGCTTAACCTTATTTCCTGTAATACTTTTTGTGATTTATATCTATTTTTCCCATGATTAATGTTTAGATAAATTAATGAATAGTATTTTATTATTGTTATTGTTAAGTTGGTACGCTTAAAATTTCAACATTTTTATTAACTGATTATACGAGGGGTATTGCATATGTTTCGGGAATCGAGTACTTCCGTCGTTGTTAGAGAATCATTATGGCACTATCGTAAAATTTGAAATTTTTTAGGTTATATAGCATTGACAGTTGAATGAAACATCGTTTGGTAACGTTTGTATTTAAGAGTAAAATAAACAATTATCGACAAAAATGGAATTAAATGGCGAACATTTTCGTGCAATGATTTTTTTATAAATAATTTAACTCAACAACAATGTATGGATCGTCTTGTTTCGGCTTTGGGTAATAATGCACGATCCAAAACATCAATTTATCGCTGGTTTTCAGAATTCAAGTTTGGTCGCAGTAGTCTCGGTGACGAATTTCGCGAAGGTCGTCTGTGAACCAGTATTGTTTCAAAAAACATTGATGCTATGCGTGAGATGATTGAGATGGTTCAGCATGTAACTTAGCATGAAATAGAATCGACCCTCGGCATTGACATGAAACAAATATCAACGATTTTGCATGATCATTTAGGTGTGAAAAAATTATGTGCCTGATGGATTTCACACAATTTAACGGAGGCTCAGAAAGTCGCTCGTGTTCAATGGAGCGACATTTAACCGCTGTGCTTCAAATTTGGTTTATAACATCATTACAGGTGACGAAACTTGGATTTATTCATATGAGGCAGAAACAAAGCAACAGTCGCGCGTTTGGGTATTTCAAGATGAGTTGAATCCAACAAAAGTTGTCCGTTCACGAAGTGTATCATAGAAAATCGTCGCAACATTTTTCAGTGTTACTGATCACGTTGCTACCGTCGCTTTAGAGGATCGTCGCACGGCCAATGCTGATTGGTATAAAAGCATTTGCTTACCGGAAGTCATTACTGAAATCAGAAAAGCTAATGCAAAGCGTCGGATCATCTTACACCATGACTATGCATCGTCACACACAGCATCACAAACTGTCGATTATTTGAAGCGGCAAAGGGAAAATTAATGACTCATTGTCCATATAGTCCAGATTTAAGTCCAAATGATTTCTTTTTATTCCCGGTTGTCAAAAATAAAATGTGTGGAACCCGTTTTTCAACATCTGAAGCATTCAAAACTCACGTTTGTGCTATATTTATCTTCGGAATGGAAAAAGTATTTCAACAACTAGTTCGAACGCATGCGAAAGTGTATTGATTTTAAGGGAGAATATTTTGAAAAACAGTTGAAGCATTATTGCTGTATTTTCATTGTATTTTCATGCCTATTCCCAAAACAATTACAGTACCTCTCATTTATCACTTTGAATAATTTTTATTTACGTAGATACTACAGTGAATCGAAAAAAGCACAAAAAAATGAAAATAGAAATTTATGCAAGTTTAATACAAGTTCTACGTCGTTGCCTAATTCTTTCATTCCTTATACTTACAAAATATTTTCGATTTCAAATTATACCCGTTTGCCAATAAAATTCATCGAATATTCTTTCTATTGTTAGACTGTTTCTAGGGGCTGGTCTTAAGTTATTCCAAAATGTGCAAATTAAAGTTTAACTCGACTTTAGGCAGGTGCCTATCAATAGATTTAGTTATTTACAGACAAAAAGTAAATGACGTATTTTCCTTGTAATTTATGTGTACAATAAGTACACTTTGCCACAAAGGTATCTCTATAGTTATCTCGTACGAGATAGGCGTATATTATTTGAGCAACACAATTCTAGAAGACGTCTCTGTAGATGAGATAATTTTATCTCTTAATGCGGGAATTACGAGTAATTCAAGCGTACGAATTTAATTAGGCAACCAAAAATTTTCTAGTGCAACTTTTGCTTTTACATATTAATTTAACGATAAAAATCACATAAAAGTCTCATTTAATTTTATTTCCATTAATTATATACATATGCCAGTTTAAATATAATTTCCATAATATTTTATTTCGGTATATGCGTCATGAAAAAAGGTATATGTTTCACTGTATGGCCTAGTACATTAGGAATCGTGTATTTAAATTTTTAGGTGAAACGAAAATACTTTAGTTTGAATTAAATATAGCTATTATGAATAAAACAAAATTACTAAATAAAGTAGATATTTTAGAAGAATCCAAGCCAACGGATTCTTAATATTAGGTGGAACGTTACAGATATTTAAAATTAAAGTTTACTTTAAAATTTTTAAAAACTTTTCAACTTCATTAAACGCTTCTAAATTTGATTTTAAAAAATATAATATCATCAATGCCAAATTGTTAAAAGTTTGATGGTGGAAATTTAAGAAATGTGTAATCAAAAACACTTCTGCACAATGGAAAACAAGTTTAACTGCTTTGGAAGTCCAAAGTGCTTTGAAAGGGCTTGGAAGATTAATGGTTTCTACAACTCAGCATATAAATTTATATACCAAAATAACATTACTTTTGAAATCCTGATTTGAAAAAAGCATTAGAATAGAAATTAATATAAATCATCTTCTAAAAATATAACTATGTTATCGATTTAACAAGTTTCGGTATACATATATAGTATATTCTCAACCCAGTCCGTTTATGAATTTAGTAGGTTTTATTAAACCAGTTATATACAAATGTGCATATGTAAAGTGGGAAACTAGGAAAACCACTCCGCTTTCATAACTTTTAATGCCTTTCATATTACATTCATCATAATTACAAACAAAGATACCAACAGTCTTGGATTAATTAAACAGGGAAGAAATTCAAAGGCAGCAGTTCCGATTACAAGACCGTTTTAATTATAGAAGATAATAGAAAATATTAATTATAGACATAATCTACAAGCAAAATTAATATTTACCTAACATTCAAACAAGTAGTTAAATCATATTGTAAACGAATATTAAGGGTGAGTGCAGATGGTGACAACTAAATAGAGCTCTGTGCTAACAGTTAACGATATATTTATAATTATATACTTAAATATTTTTAGCTAAATTCCATTTATCCATCATATTTATTTAAAAAACTACTTTCATAAGATGGGTTTTATTGCACAACTCAAGTTTAGAAAACGAGCGGCGAAGACGTGAGTTTTCTAATAATAACGAGTGCAATAAAATACTCTATGAAACGAATTTTTTATATTTTTTCTAATTTGCATATTTCAAGTTTTAAAATTTTAAAAATTCTTTATATTTGAATCTATTGGTGCTCTAGAGGATTTTTGGGTTAGCAATGTTATGACTGACTTTTGTAAATAAACAATTAATTGATATCTGTAGAAGTTATCATCCAATTTATATAATTGTAAAGTATATTGAATTGAAAATAAATAATTTTATATTTTACATTTAATAAACATAAAATGTATATAAACACAATTATTTTTGGGGTTGTGCTACATTATGTCGGTTTGGCAATATTTGTTAATGTAGCCAATTTATAAAAATAAAATTTTGCGTGTTTTGAGACATTATACCACTTAAATCGGTGGTATAATGAGATTTTCATAGACGAAAATTAGAAAAATGTTTATTATATAATCTGTAGTTGCTGTAAAGTATGTGCTTGAGACTGCAAAGTACGGCCAATTAACTACAAATTAAAATTGTTGAGATAAGATCAACTTCTTAAAACAGATCATATGATAAAACAAAATCGCTCACTTACACAATAAATCACAGAAAAATCTAACCGCTCCTGAAGCGTCTTGATATTCTAGGAATATCAACTCCCTTTTAATAAAACACCTCGATGAAGAAGCTATTTTCACAAAAGGACACTGGCTATACTTACACTCTGAGGCGCGATTAAAGACCTTTAAAGCTGTTACGATCTTCCTAATCTCTAAGTCTTAGACAGGAATAATTAATATAAATTACGAAGACAGAGGCACAGTCAAGAAATGCATGGTTCGTACAAAATTCTCTACCTCGACATTAATATCCATAATTTCTAGTTGACAGAGGGATAAAATTGTATAACATCATTGACAACTACTTCACTGAAATATCTGGAAATTATACAACTTTCACTAAAAGCTAGAACTCTGCAACCAATATGAGCTTAGTTTAAACCCAAAATGGTTTGCACGTATGTTTCATTTGGTGTTACATAGTAGCTAAATAATTTATTTCATCTGATAGCTTCCTTCCGAAGAATGTATTTAAGTTGAAATGAGCATTATATACTAGGTGTCCCAGAACGTTCACTGCAGCTAATAACTCCCGTTATGACAAGATCAAAAATTTTGATTTTTGGTAGTTATGCATTAGTCGTAAGGGAGTTTACATCTGTAAGCCAAATCTATGTTTTGACGTTTAGGTTCGGTGCTGTCAATGTCAAATTTGAAAAGGCAAATAGAACACCCCGTATATTGTCATGTCAATAAAAAGCCTGTTTTATTTAAAATGCAATTATACCAAACTTAAGATATTTTAAATTCAAATAACCAAAAAAAAGAAATAAGTAATAACAAAAACGTAAAATCTGTACACAAAAATACAAAATAACTATAGCGAGTGTTCAAGCTGTTGACCATTTTGTGTTTCACGTGTCTCAAGTCTATGTAATAAAGTTCTTGTGCATGCTGCAGTTGTTATTTCCGGTGTTACTCTTTGACAAGCTTGAACAATTTTGTTTTGCAGGTCTTCTAAATTAACAGATAATCCCAAAGAAAGAAGTTCATTGGGGTAAGATCCGGTTGCCGTGCAGGCCAATATATGGATCCATATCTTCCGATCCAGCGGTCTGGGTAGGCCCTGCTTAAATATTCCGTTACATTTTGTTTATTGTGAGGAGGAACACCATCTTATTGCCACTGCATGATTCTTCTTTCATTGATGGGTATGTCTTTTAGCAATTCGAGTAAATCAGTTTGCAGAAAATTTAAGTAGCGTGCACCAGTCAAAGTACCTTGAGAGAAGTACCGACCAACGACCAACGATACAGCCATTTAGTAAACCACACCAAACGTTCACCTCCAAATGTGTGGAAAATGTATTTCTCTTATCCAATGCACATTTTGTTTGACCAACAATGGGAATTGTGGCGGTTTACAATTCCATTATTATGAAAACTGCCTTTATCATGAATTTTAACTAAAATTTCTGCTGTAAATTGTAACCGTATCTAAAGATCTTCAGGTGTATGACCTTGTACAAGGTAGATCTTGAATGGGTGGTACTGATGCTCCTTCAATACTCTTTATATTGATATCCTGCTAATAGTCATTGCTGCTGAAACCTGATGGACGGAAGCATGAGGACATGAGGATTGATCCCCATGTATGCCAAAATATCTATTGAGTTATTTTCACTCCGTATATTTCTTTGGCGAACTTTTTACTGTTTGCCATTAGGAAAAGCACCGCTTCTCAATTTTTGTTCGACTTTTGTAAAGCTTGTGTGGGCTGGAGCAGTACGATTCAGAAATCGTTCTCTATACATAATTTGAGACTCTCTCCCATTTTTGTGGCATTCCCCATAAATTAACCACATGTCAACATATTCGTTACACGTAAATAACGTCGGAATTTTGCGTCTTAGTTGATCGAACAATTTCTATTGACTGTCAAATTTAATAAATGAACAATCCAAGACAACTATGTTTTCTTAAACAATAGACAATTTCCTTTTCTAAAGTGTTTTTTTTTAATTTTTTCATTCGACACTTTTAGGTTTTATATCAATGTTATATAAAACACGATTTTTATTGACATAACAATATACAGGGTGTTCTATTTGACTTTTCAAATTTGACATCGACATCGCCGAAGTTAAACGTCAAAACGTAGACTTTTATTTACAGATGTAAACTCCCTTACGGCTAATGCATAACCTACAAAAATCAAAATTTTTGCTCTTGTCACAACCGAGTTATTAGCTGGAGTGAACCTTTTGGGACACCCAGTATAGTTTACTCATAAAGTCTCGCTTAAACTCATTTTTAAAACTGGAACGTGTACGTATAGAACATAGTTCAGTTATTACTAAATGATAAACAAATAGCCACAGCTAAACCTAATGTAAAAAAATAACACTCAACTACCGTTAAAATGTGTATTCAGTTTTACGAATCAAGCACTACACATGGTTGCAATTGTATAGATCATTCCGCGAGTGCTGTAGAACTGTATCGGATTAAGAAATCAATGACATTGAAATACCACGTCTAAAAATTCTTATGTATTCCTCTACGTTCGATGAACTTTATACATATCATTATGGTTTAAATTATTCTAATGATACATAATTCTTAAATATAGCCCCTATTACGAAAACTATGGATATTTTGTGACCCGTAAAGCACAGTCTTTTTATAAATTTCCTTTCAAAAACGATTTTTTAAATATTGAAAATTTAAATGAGATAATTTGCTCTAATACAATAAACAGAATTATGAACTGAATAATAAAAATGAACTACTGTAATTTAATACTGCCTAGATTTTTCTTCTAAAGCATATTATGATTTACATCGTTTTCCGGTTACTTTTGAAGTAGACGACTTGGATTGCAAACATAAGTAACTTTTATCTGACGCAATAAAGTTTTACTGGAATGAATTAGCTTCCAGATATCTTGGTCCTTTCCTAATTAGAAACAAAGTATTCTATCAGACGTATATCTAAACCTTCTCTAATTTCTAAAGGCGCTTGGCACGTCAAGGACATGAAATTCGACCTCTTTGTTAAGTAGTTCCGTCTCTCATTTCTATCCCCATTTCATTGTTGGTTAAGACAGAATTACCTGAAGCTCTAAGTGCGTTCTTGAAGTATATCATTCATATTTTGCAACATCCTACTGATTAGCCATTTTAATTCTCTTGCTTGCCTCTTACACTAGCCTATTGTATGTATGGTGTTTTTTATCATTCGATTGATCCTTATATCCCCTTTCCTAATTGTACTTTTCAGGTGGTATGGCCTTTTCCCAATTGTGACTTTCTGATCTTCGACATTTTTGCGATTGGTTATGTCTGCATTATGAATTTAGATTTGAAACGCCTTAAGTTCTCGTAGGGTATATTCGTTTTTCGACCATATATGTACGCTAGTTTTAAATCTTTCATTGGTTATTTGATTTTTTGTTGGTTTTCTATTCACCAAACTACTTCTGTTTTGTTTCCTTTGTAATTGTCATTTTTGTTAAATTTTCTATACAAATTTCTTCTTTATTAGGATAGGAGAAGGTACTGGCGCCGTTTTTCTTAATTTTGTGTTTAGCATATAATTAAGATTTTTTCAATTTACGCAGGATTACACCACTAAACCTTTAATAAATCATACGTGGTGTTTAATATATTATTTACATAGCCCAACATTTTTATATCTATCAAATACTTTAAGTTAATTATTGTAAACGTATTATTAAAGTTCATTTGAATTACACTTACAAGGAACGTTATAAGATAAAGTTAGGCAAACACAAAAAAAGGTTGAGCGCACTAGCGAGGTTGTATAGTGTCGTAGAAGGATCAGGATCAGCACAGCATAATCTAAAGAATAGAAAGGATAGGCGTGAGTCGTTCAGAATGTCGATGAGCAACACACGCCTGAGCGACAACGTGTGCGGCGTACTTACTGTACCCTAAATCTTACCAAGCTTACTAACCGCTTACTTAAAAATAGTGACCGCGGTTATTATGCTTAATTAAAATACACTCAATTGTAATGTACAAAACTAAATAAATCTTACTCATTCACAGCTGATGAATTATAATAAATGGCATGACTATCAATTTAGAATATCTACTAAACGTTGCATAATTAAAATAACTAGTGTTTTAGGAAATTTAGAATATATGTATATAGGACTAATATAATAATACAGTTAAAATAGAAATAACTTTTATAGTAGAATGATGGACAACCTAGAGTACATCTAATATAAATACCTATATAGAGTAAAACTGAAATAAAGACCTATTCTTTGGTTTAGTATTATTAATAAAACTTGGCAAATAAGAGACGAGCGGAAACGTAAAATAACGAATTCACGACATATATGCGACTAAAGAGCAAAATCCGTGGTTTAGCCTATATATATATATATATAAACAAAATTACTAGAACTTCAGGAGAACATTGCAATAGTATAAAAATACTTATTCAACGTAGAAAATTTAATGATTAACAAATATTAATTAGGCTTATATACGATACTTGCACAAGAAGTTATACATTACTTGCCAGACTGTATTTGGCTCCATAAATAAAAATCACACGGAACATGTAATACGAATGCAACTAAAACCTTTTTCTAATTATGCACAATTTTTAACAATCTTTCAAGATTATAGTTAGCGAAATGAACTATGACTTACATACATTAAGTTGGTTAACTAAAACCTTAAAATATAAAAAAATACAAAAATTTGCATAGTTACAAGCAGGCCCACAATAAAAACAAATACCACCGATTGTGTGTCACCCCAAATTCGTAACAAAACTCGCCAAACCTTTTATGTCTGCCACGCTTCAAATCGCTCTTTACCTGCGTCTACGTGATAAAAAAAAGAAAGGAGAGATGATGTCCAGCTGCCAGAATACCTAACGGAGAGCGGGATGAGTTTTCACCACGCCTATGGTATAAAGTTGTTGGTAACCTAGATGCTTTTAAAAAGTTTGTTTTCGGTGATGACAATGTGTCTTAAAATAATTGCGATCGATACAGATCGTCTAAAT
>JAHWXV010504841.1:0-15205 GCA_024586415.1 Phrixothrix hirtus | reverse complement strand
TATATATATATATATATATATATATATATATATATATATATATATATATATATATAATCTGATATAATACAAGCCATAAATTATATAACGTACAGATACAGGAAACCATGTAACCGTTCATGTTGAAATTATTACAGATATTGAGATCGGCAATAGGAAGTGTACATATCGTGTGCTCGTAGCAGATAATAAATAATCTCTTACAAACCATATTATTATAAGTAACGAAGGCTGGGAACCGGATAATGTCAAGCAAGATCAAAAAGCCACCTAGATCTAAAGTTGCTATTGAAATGAAGAAATGAAGGTCGTAGGCCAACTTGGGAGGAAGTAGGCTAATTTAGTCCCGTTGTTAAGGTATTTTGGTCGCAATGGAACTCCTTTCAAGTTCATGACGGCTTTTTGAAGAGGCCTGATAGGTGCATCATGGTCCATCTGGATGGCATATGAGGGTAAAGATAACTCTGGAAAGGGTACATAAAAGATTTTATTGGATGAACTACAAGGACGGTACTAAGGATTGGTGCAGAAAATGTGTAATATGTGCGTCTAATAACGGTCAATTGGAAGAGTATTCATCGATATACTTGGTCCATTTCCAAAAACCAAAGCAGCAAACAAATGCATCCTAGTTGCAATGGGCTATTTTAGTAAATGGACCGAAGCATGCGTACTACTAAATCAAGAAACATTTACAGTGGTCAAGACCTTGGTAAAAGAACTGATTCGACGTTTCGGGATTCCCTTGAAATTACATTCAGGCCAAGGAAGAGATTTTGCGTCAGCCTTGTTCTAAAGTCTCTGCCAGCTGTTGAAGATACGCAAAACTTGAACAACTACTCTTCGCACAGTTAGATGGAATGATAGAATGAATAAATCGAAAAACGGCAAAATATTGTCATTCCAAAACGAAAGGATTTCAACCAAATGATCTAATCTGGTTGTACCAGCCTTAGAAACGACGAAGCTTATCTCCATCAACGAGGTAATCTGTGAACTGTCATTTCCTCAAGAAATGGGACTGCATGTACGGACCGCAGTGCAGATTCCGACATTCACAGACAAAGATAATACCATCACAAGTTCAAAGTTAAAGGTCACTGCTACGGGACGTAGCTGTCTTAAGGAGGGCAGTGTTACAAAATTAGAAACAATAATAGCTCACTCTGGAACAATCTAGAAGGTTTCTTATAATCAAGATAATTGATGTAAATAAAAATGACCCATTGAGGTAACCGATATCTGCTAATTAAATTCAAGGTCAGCAATGAGCATGGCATTGCAATTTATTACATTATTATGACTAATTTTATTCTAGCTCTTGCTGTGCTTTAAAACAATTAATAAAATATTTAGTAATAAATATGCATTACCATGTACATTAGTTATTAAAATAGTTTTAGTAGGGAAACTCACCTAAAAATCCAGTTTCTAAACCTAAAATAGAGTGAAATAAGAGTTTAGCTAAATACACCTAGTATAGTATTTTATACATTTATCCTAGAAAATCTCGTTAAATATAGTATTCATAACTTTTATAGAATTCAAATAGTGAAGTTATTCTTTGTTGTAAATTAATAAAAGCCGCGCAGTTACCTTAAAATTTGAAATTCATAAATACACATGTGCCAAGGTGAATCTATTGTCATGACTTTATCAATAAATAACAGAAATAAGCTTACAAATATTTAATGTACATCGTAGCGTTGAAATCTTGTAAAGTAACTAAATGAGTCACCATATAAGGTATACATTGAGATAAGCGTCGCCAATGACATCATGTGGAAATAAAAACTAGTGATACACCGGTGTTGCATAGTAATTAGTAGTTGATTGCCTACGCTCAACAAAAGTACAGAATCAAAATTTAAGTTAACGGGTCGTTACTTCCGAAGTAAAAGTGACAAAAGAAATATGAATAATTAATTAATAGCTGTGATCGGGGGTTCTCTTTTTGTTTTAGCAAATTGAATTTTTGTCCTTATCAAATTCCCAGGTATTTGCCGTGGGCACAGTCGCCGAGGTAAAGTTTTCCAGATTGCTGAGGTAAACCACTCGATAAGTTTCCAGGCAAACTTATTTCCGTATGATCTTCGTCCATAAGGGTCCTTTAAAGGAAATTGAATCAGAAGAGCCGTTTGCCGATTCTCAACAAAAGTGTCACTACCGTAACCGCTTATTTACTCTAGTTTCTTTTGGCGCAAACAATTTAACCCGGTTCTATGCTTTGTCCTACTTAAGTTCAGCTTTTAACTTCGTTGGAAAATTCTGGCCTTTATTGAAATAGTTAAATTAGAAACGCCCATTTCCGATTCGAACATTTTCTTTTGAAACAAATGAATTAAGAACTATATATAATTGCTAAATGAAAATTCTTGACGTTTAGGGTGTAATATAGTAACTTTAGTCTGTTCAAAAGTTGAATATTCACTAGTGCTATAATTGTAATTTAATGAGTTCTTTTTTTTCGTAAGGTTATGACAATATAGAACGCTGAATACCCAGAAAAATTTAATTTTTACGTATATTTGCAGATGTATAAAGTCGGTAATGTGAAGGAGTTTCGCTTAGTGTAACTTAACTTTAAATAATCGTTGCTGCCCTGTTAGGGCAAATCCCTTTTACATTAGTCAATGTTTACATTGTGTTTATAATTTAAGGAATATCTTGACCAATTTTGAGTATTACTGAACGTTGTTATAAAATTATGTCAAAGTGCAAATTTAATTACATAAACGTGTTTTATGCTAAATTTTTACTGTTTCAACAACACAAATCTTACCTGAAAGTTCAGTTATACAGTGCGCGTACAATAAAGTTTAAGACCAACCCAGTAAATTGCGAATAAGTCAAATTTAGAACCCTCATGATAGTATAATTTTTATCGATTACATTAGCAATCACATACAGGGTGGTCAAAATTAATAACAGGTGTTTAATCATTATTTCAAGCAAAGTACATTCTAAATTTTTATCTAGCACCAAGTAGATCTGAAATTCTTATAGACGCGTTAAACCGCTTTTAATTTAAAGGGAATATCAGAATCCTCATAATTCCTTTTCATTTTTGATAATTAACAATATACATAGAACAATCACTTAAAAGAAAATGGGTTTCACCCCTATGTGTATAATAAAATGAGTACTCCGCAATGTACAGAAGCACTTGCAGTTCAGTATATTTTCTTTCAGCTTTATCCCGTATCTGCATTACCGTAGGAGTGTCTGGCTCTACTCTAAAGGTAGGTCTTAACATCTTAACACACAGAATGTTTTCACGAACATTACCTGGTAGCAGTAATTGATTCGAGAACAGTGACGCCCATTTTTCTCGATTTTGACGTAACATTACAGTGTTCAACTCGAAAGTAACGATGAACCTAGCCTTGCGCCACTGTAGCTTTCGAGCCGTGGTTAAATACTTGTGAATTTGCTCGTCGCGTGTGTTATTTCTAATCCAGCCTGTGACAGTTTTATTTACTTTTCTGGACTTTATCCTTCTATATAAGTAGTAGATTAAGTTAATAACACATTGATTTACAATATATTTCACAAAATTTGTTCAATATTGTCTCCGTGTAAGCCAAAATATAATTTAGAACGATCACCTACGTTCCGGAGTATGTTCGCCACTAATGCAGGTGTAATTGAACGACACACCGTTGAGATGCACTCTCTCAAATGGTCTTTGTCTTTAATCATGACTGTGTACACTTTGGACTTTACATAACCTCACACAGAACTATCCATCGGGTTTAAGTTCGGAGATCGTGGTGCCCATTCCATTCGTCCTATACGACCAGTCCACTGTGGAAAATTTTCATCTAGCCAATGACGAACTTGTGTACCGTAGTGTGGGGGTGCACAGTATGCATGAACCATTCTGGTTTTCCTAAATCCTGGAAATCCAAATCAAGAAGCAATTCATCTCCGAGCATTGTCAAGTAATTGTCACTATTTACTGTACCGTCAAAGAAATAGGGGCCTATGATTCGGTCTTTTCTCAAGCCATACCAAACCATGATGCAATCAGCACCTTGCTTCTTACTGTCGATGTACCAATGAGAGTTACTGTCAGACCAAAAACCTCTCAATTTACATAAAAATTAGATTAGTCCGTAAACATAACTTTAAACAAAAAATGTGGGTCTTCCTCCAACTTTGTCAAGAACCAATAGCACATTTCCATATGGCGATCAGGATCGTCTTCTGACATGTAGTGTAACGATTGCAACTTATACGGATGAAACTTGTTCTTCTGCAAAATATCCCATGCAGTGCTTAGAGGAACGCCCAGTTCCAAGCTGGTACGGCGAGTTGATTTTTTAGGACTCGCAATAACCTTTGCCAAAACTCCTTCCACAAATTCTTCTGAAGTACTGGGCCACTTCTTTTAACATCAGCTACACTATCTATAGCTTTGAACTTGGCTAGCAATCTGCCAACCTTGTGTGCGACACTGACTCTCCTGCAGGATGCCTCATATTAATCATCTGCAACTCTTCTGTTAGAGAATCCATCTTTTCCACAGAGAAGAATAATCTCTACCCGCTCTTCACTGATCAACACTTTTCTGTCCTGAAACAAGAAAATACAAAATTAATGAAATCCTTATGGTGCGGGACTTTTCGGACATCCTGTATATTGAAATGTTTGCTTGTCGCGAAGTTAAAGATCAATATTAGAAAATTGAAAAAAAAATCCTCGTTATTGTAGATGTTGTAGAATCTAATTATATAAAAGTGTTTTAAAAGCTACGAATCTAATATTGTCCAACGAATTTACATTACATATTTCAAATTAGTTGTGTTGTTGAACCTGTAAACTAGAATAGCTATTATTATTTCTTTTGCATTACTACGTTTCATAAACATGTACTCTAAAATTTTAGCCGGTTTATGGTCTCCCATGTTTATTGCAATTCTCTAAGTATGTAAGAAACGTAAAGATTACCCTAAACTCCGCTTTTGTTAATCGCAACAGTTTTTAAGCAGCCTTTTCCCGCCCAAATAGTAAATTAGGGGGGCGTTCTTTCAGAAACGTATTCAGAACAATGGACTCTGAAAGATACTTTTTATTCGTTGAATATAGTATTAACAGATTTGTTTAAAAAATTGCCTTGTTTTTAATAATAGCTTTCGTCATAGATGTTTACTGAATTTTCAATAAAAATTATTGAATATTTATTTGTTTCGTGAAATTCTCGCAAACTGTATCAAAGATATCTTAATATTTTAAATAGATTTTGCTTTTTACGCTAGTAGTAACAGACACGTCGAGATTTTTGCACCTAATATAAATTAACCATTGAATAATATGAATAGATTAATTGTTATAGTACTCAGAAGCTCGATACAAAAGCATTATTAAATTTGGATGGAGAATCATCTTCAACAAACTTCATTAATTAAATTAATGCCTTAAGTTACCCAAACACTAACAAGCTAACAGAAATGAGACCGCCAACGAGAATATTTTGGACTAGAATTTTTTTAGAATATTAAACTTCAAATAAAATTAAAGCTCGTATTTTTCAAACCTATAGATAATGATTTTAATTGATATTATTGAAAAAAACTAATGAATAGCTTCATCATAAAAATAACACATCAACATTATTAATAAAGATTTCAAATTACTTTTCCGTTATTAATATAGCTTGTATCATTTACAAAATAATCTCTAAGGTAATTATCCTTGTAGTCTATACGAAAATAAGCGTAGGCGTTTTATTTACAATAAATTTAATTAATTAAAAGGTGACTGTTCTATAAATTACAAATTGCACAAACAAAAAAGGTCTTGTAAGGGTTTGAGTAATGTACTGAAAAGCCGCAATAGTTATAATAGCGGAGAGCATGAATGAGGTTAATACATTTTAAGCGTCGCTTCTATGAAATATATCTTGTTACTAGAAATTGAAACTTGGAAGGGCGGTTTCCTGGAAACATTTATATTCATCTGACCTAGACATTTTTGATTTTACAATAAATAATAATAAACATCTCTCTATTTAAGGAAGTTTCCGACTTTCTGGTGTTTTTTAATAATGAGAATTTTTACTTTGTATCGTATCAGCCAAACTCAGCTTTGTTTTACGAACGTATTGTATTAAATAATAAAATGATTTTGAATGTTGGAACTGTTATATTTTAATGAAAACATGCAATGACAATCTGTTTTTGTCACAATTGATGACAAACAATAAGGGGAGGATAGGGTGATTCTTTTTTATTTTGTTATTTAAGCGAACGTTTTTGTAAAGAAACATCAAAAGTTATTACACCATCGGGCTTAATAACAATTGATGCTTAATTTTCAATAGATATGTTTTTTGAAATTTTGTTTTAAATTTTACAAATTTCAAATGTCGTTGTATACAAGATGTCTTCAAAAGTTTGGAACATAGCTTAACTACAAATTCGTGTATAAACATAAGAAAATTTAACGGAACTTACTTAGGTCCAGAATCCTCTGCACAAGGTATGAAAGTTTAAAACAAAATTAATTTTGTTATAAACGCATTGGATATGTAATGTGATAACTTGTTTTAAATTGATTTATACAAACTGTTCAATATGACCTCCATTGCCTTGTTGAATGCATAGATTGATGCAAAAAAATTATCTGTACTTTCTGCAACATTTGTCAATTACTTTTAATTGTTTCTGCGGTGTTTTGTATTCTAGCCCAAGGTTCGTTTTCTGTATCTACGGGATTAAAATACACCTTGATCTTAAGTGTTCGGCGCAAAAATGAATTACAAATGTTTATATTCAGAGATCGAGGTGGCTATTTTACAGGGGCGTCAGCTCCTCTGCCAATCCATTTATTGGGAAGCTATATGTAGGTGGTTCCAAGCAGTCAATGTAAAATGAAGAGATGTTCCGTCATGTAAAAACTACATACCATTTCTAACATATAACGGCAAATCCTCTAATAAGCCCTGAAGAAGATTTAAGTACTTTTCATCAAAATAAGGGGACCTATGAATTGTTCACCAATTAATTCTGCCCATACGTTAATTCTAAAGTAATGCTGAAAATAGCGTGATCTGATGGCATGTGGATTTTTATCTGTATGCACATGTTCGTTATGTCAATTTGCTATAACTTTTCTCGTATAGCACGCTTCATCGGTGATTAGAATTTTACCATAAAAGTGAATATCTCCAACCCTTCTTTCTTGAATAAATCTGCAAAACGTTATACGCGATTCGAGATCTTCTAGTAAAAGTTCTTGTACACTGTGATGGTGATATGGATGCAAAAGTTGTTCTTTGATATCCCTGTGGGATAAATCTTTTGAAACTCCCATTTGACTAGTACTTTCTTCAGCAATTTCTTCTAAATTGCCTAGAACTTGCTCTTACATTTATGGGATGCGAATTACGCGAGGGCGTCCAAGATTCACAGTTAATGGTTTAAATCTTCTATTTCCACGAAGACGTCACTCAATTCTTGCAAATGCTTCATGATCCGGCAGCAGAGGATTTGGTAATCTTTCTTCTTATACTCTTACGCCTTTCCGTCAAATTTCCTTACAAAATCCAAGAAAAAGCAAGATAAGTTTGTCACCATAATTATAAATGGTGGTTCAACGGAAAGTTTGCTCCTCGATTAACGGTTGGTTGGGCAATTTTCTAGAAAAATGCTCGGACGCGTCGAATTTTCTTTTGAGGGGGACAAATTCTAAGCATACTCACCAAACTGTAGCTTGAACCCTGTAGCGGGGGTGAACCACTCTTCCAGTACTTTAAATAGGAGGTGGAATCGAGCGATACATTATTTTAAAGAGGACAAAGTTCTTCGTATAACGATACTATAATTGCTGAATTTAACTAAAATAGTTAATGCAGGGACGTCTTTAGAAACCCAAATTCTACATTTTTTTAAAAGATACAGACACATACGTTTTAGTTGTTATGCATCTAAACAATCACATCATTTAATGTTATTAAATTTTTGAAAGGGGTAAAATTCAGTCCGTCCTCAAAACATGTTACATTGTTAAAGGGTAAGAGTGATGATACAGGATTCTAAAAAGTGACACATTTCCATTAAATGAAACGAACTTTGTCTATTAATGATTTTATTGAGAGACTACTTTAACAAGTATTCACAATGCGACCCATTTGCTTCCACGCAATTACAAAGATTGTGTTCAAATGTTTGGCGAACATTTGCCAGAATATCAGGTGTAATACGTCTGCACTTAACTATTATTCGTTGGCGAAGATTTTCAACGGATTCAAGCTTAGTAGCAAACCATTTACTTTTTAAGTGCCTCAACGAAAATAATCGTCACCTGACTGGCCATTCAATTTGACCTCGTCTTCCAATCTATCGCCCAGGAAAACGATGATCTAAAAATTCTCTTACAGGAGCAGCATAGTGCTGAAAGTGAAGAAGATCAACATTATGATTTGGATCATTTTCTATTATCTGTGCTATTAATATGGCAATAACATCTTCTAGCATGTTTAAATACACTTCTTCAGTCAAGTTTCCATGAATAAAACGTGGCCGTACAATATTATTACCTAATATATCACACCAGACATTCAGTTTTTGTGGATGTTGTGTGTGATCCTCTCGCAACAAATTTGGGTTACTGTCATCCCAGTAGCTGCAGTAATGCCTATTTAAAGCACCATTTAAATAAAATGTGCACTCACCGGAAAAACAAATATTAAATAATAAGTCTGGATCGTCAATTACTCGCTGATTCATGTTCTCGCAAAACTGCCATCTTCTGTCAAAATCATCCTCGCCCAGTTCGTTCACTAATTGAACTTTATACGGATGATATTTATAAGCTTTTAGCTTAATATGGACGAATGAGGCCCTCTTGAGGCTTCAGCTACTTGATGAGTACTTTGATTATGATCTAATACTACATGCCTCAAAATAGCCAATTCCACAGCTTCATTTTTAATTGGACGTCGCAGCTGGTGTTTAATATTACACACTGATCCGGTATCGACAAACTTTTTTACTAGTTTTGCAACATACGTATCACTCACATTTCTATTGGGTTGAGCACAACTACCATTTGGAAAAGAAAATTTAATAATTTCAACTCGTTCTGGAATTGAATAAACAATTTTTTACACTAAAATGAGAAATCGCTTGACAAATAACCACACGGAATCGATGACAGTATTCAAATCACACGTTTCAATTGTTAGCCTATTAAGTTATTTTATGTCACAACTGTAAACATGCAAAACATCTACCAATAAGTATTTATGGGAAAGAATGTTTTTGGTGATAAACAAAATGTGAATGATTCTTATGCTGCTCAATCAATCAAAGATTTTGTCACTTACTTTAAAATCTTGTACCACTCGTAATCGTTTATGAATTTGCCTTGTTATGGGTGAAGTTAGGGTACTCCTTGAAAAAACTAAACAACGTAATGATTGTGGTTTTTTTAATATCGATCAACTAAGACGTACTTGTCTGTTTCCGTGACACAAAAAATTTAGGACGTCCTTGCATTAACTGTTTACGTTAAAATCCACCAATTATGGCATCGTTATAAAGAAAACTTTGTGCTCTTTAAAATGATGTATCACTAGACCCCACTTTCCATTTAAAATATTGGAGGGCGGTTCGCCCCCGCTAGGGGGTGAAGCGACAGGTTGGAGAATATTCTTGAAATGTGCTTCCCTCAAAAACAAATTCTACGTCTCCGAGCATTTTTCTAGAAAATTACCCAACCAGCCGTAAGCGAGGAGCAAACTTTTCGTTGGAACACACTGTATGTTGCAGCCATTGTCGTTAATGAACTCTATAAGAATAAAAAGCTTGCAATATTGAAACGCTAACTAAAATTAGAAACCAAACGGATAACAAAAGGATGCTAAACTAATTGCTTAATTTTTAGCAAACAAAACTTTTGTGATTTTGACATGTAACATACAAACAATTCACGTTTAAAGATAACTAGATTAGTCCTATCAAAAAAGCATAGATCTTCAGATCAGATTTGATATTTTTGTGGATAAACTTTAAGAGTTATCAAAAACTAAGACTGTACTAAGAATATTTCTAAAGAAAATATCTTTTTGAAAAAAAATTGAAAGTTAATAGCTTAGGCAGTAAAAAGGTACGACTGAATTTGAATTACGACATTTTTGTTTAATACACTTGCGACTTACTGATGACCAAAATCATCTAGAAACGTGACATAGTCTCAAAACGTGGCATACCAAAAGTTATAAAACGAAGCCTACTATTTTTCTAAGCAAAATTAATTTCTTTTCAAAAACCTCCGAGAAAATTTTGGATATAGCTAAGTTGTATTAAATGTTCTTGTTTTTATCCGAGGAATCTGAAGTTAAGTAAAACTTTAAGAAACATATCCATAGAAAATTATACATAAACTATTATTAAACCTGGTGATGTAACAACATTTACGAATACGTTCACTTAAATAAAAAACAGACTGTTGGGAGACTAATTACCGAGGGAAGTTCAATGTATCCTTGGTATCGGGGCGATTTAGTAATGAGAAAGGTTTTTAAATTATCACAATGCAAATGACACTCCCTTGGGATATAAATACAATCTTTCAATTCATTATCATCATTATTGTTCTAGATATCATTGGAGAAAGACGTTTAGAATGTCTGAAGCGACAATGTTACAAAAAATTGAGCATGACGCTGGGATAAAATTCCTTACAAAACAAGAAAAACCCCAAAAATAATCCACGAAGAAATGATGGCTGTTTATCAAGATTCTGCTCCTTCATTATCCATCGTTCAAAAGTGGTCAAGCGAGAAACGTGCACCTGAAGATGAAGATTCCCATATAAAGGTCAAAATGTTAGCAAAAATGACTAAGTCATCGGTGGGTACCATTCAAATTATCCTTCATGCCCATCTTAACCTGACAAAGGTCAGTGCAAGATGGGTGCCGCAAATTCTCACCTCACCCCAGAAACAAGTGGGGGTCGAGTACTGTAGGGAGTTTTTGGAGCTCTGTGGTGAAAATCCGTGCCTTTTCTACTCTATCACTTAAACTAAAGTTAAAAGACAAAACCAATGCGCGCTTGAGTTTAATTTTAATTCTATTTATTGTTTTTTAACTTCTATTTATTTTTAATTTTTATGTCCATCTAAATGCGTGGTTAGCAATTTTCAAGAAGTACTAATGTAATGAAGTACGTAGAAATTGAAAAACAATTAGTAAATACGAAAAAAATTAGCATTCGGTTTGATAATTAAAATGAAAGGCATGAAATTTTCTTTAAATCTGACCGATTCAGTCTTTAGTTCCGAAGGACACGTGCTTTATTGTTTAGATATACAATAAGAGAACGAACATTTGGAATAGACAGCACTGTAAGTTGGAATAGTGATTACGTTTTTAAACCTTATCTTGATGTTATAATCATCTGTTCGAAGTCTAATTTTGTTATATAAACAAGGAGAGATTTTAGTGTGGATTAATTTAAAACAGAAGTAAGCAGTATATAACACTTTCCTAGTATATATAAAATAAAACATAAGCGACTGCTTTGGACAAGTTAAATTTTTTCGTTTCTTTTGTCGATAGATTAACCAAATACAATGTTACAGAAGTTAAGATGGGCGAAAACTAATGATGCTGACAAAATTATCTTTGTGTTAAGAGTTATGATGACGGAAGCTTTAACTGTTCAAGTGCCTTTTAAATACCTCCATTTGTATGCTCTTTAAATATTAAGGAAGTGTCCAGATATCCAAAATCGCGACTAACCCTTTTGTATGTTAATTTATTATCCCATTTTCTAACATTCATGTTTATTAATATAAAAGGGAAATATAGAATATTTGTTAGCATTAATAATTAAAGAATGCATATTAGAAGATATATCCCTGTTGATAATTGTATTAAGAACCGAAACATCTTCTTTGGAAAAAGAATAATACAGTTGGATGTCGTCCAAATACAAATGGTCTTTGTCGCCAAAATCAGAAGTGTAAGTGATGTATAGCAACGGTTCTAAAATTGACCCATGTCAAACACTAAAACAAAGAAAGCAGGATGCAAATACTTGGCCTTTATAATAAAGTCTTTGAGGATTATCAGATAAGTAAAAATTAATTTGAGTTATCAGCGATTAATTGGGTTATAGACATGCAATTTCGCTAATGGAATTTTATGATTAATCAAGTTGAAACTTTGTTTTGATCTATGGTTTTAATAAAGTTATCTGTAATTTTAAGCATCGCAGACTCACAAACATAGCCATAGGCAGAAAAGCGGATTGCAGATCTGGGAAAACCTTTTGCCTGTTTAAATATGATCTAATTTCAGAATCTATCGTATTCTAATAATATTGAAAGGCTTTTGAAGCTCTTGATTTTTATTCCTTGGTAATGTGGTCACTTTGGCTTCTCTCCAGAAACACATTAACTAATGATGTAAGTAATATAAGGTGTTATGAATAGACGCTATTTTGATACTATTATTATCTACTCGCACAGGTTTGATGATAACATTTAAACAATATGTTTATTAGTTCTAGATTCAAAGGAAAACTCACTGCTTAAGTAAGGTTTGTGATGATTTTCGTAATAATTAATTACTATACGGTCTTGTGCTCTTGAAAGTTTGTGAACCGAGTGTAAATAAAATTCGCCATTCTCCCTTTCAAGTAAGTTAAACATAATATTATGACACCAGGCAAAATACGGTTAATGTAGTTAATTTTTAGTTATAATATGTTAATAGTGCAAACTGCTGCTGCAGTTTCTAAATGTATTACGGATGTGTGCTGAAAGTTCCATTAAAATTTAGTACTAAAGTTTAATTATTCTGACTAACAGATACTCCGACTTCTTAATTACTATTTATGTGTTTGTTAATTATATTTATATGAATTTAAAAGTCACCCAGGTTATTTCATATTGGGAAACTAACTGCAACTTTTCACTTTAACACAACACTTTTATAGTTTTAATGTATTTTGAAGTTATAAACTTCAAAAACGCGTATTTCGCCATTTGAAGTCAATAGCTCATTAGCCTACAAATGCAAAGTATGACGCCTATTGTTAGGCACTTTAAGACCAAATTCTTAATCGCAATGAATGTAAAGATGTGCATAAAACGTAATATAGGTATAAATTAATGTCGTAAGCGATAAATTGTATATAACGAACATAATTTTTAATATAGGAATACATTAAACTACCCTGAAACCGAACTCAAATTAGTGTTTTAATTTCCGGTTAAAATCGTTTAGTTGAATGTTTTCTTTTAATTGTGGATTCATGTGATACTAAAAAATTAATTACATTAGGTTGAATAACTTACAACGACAGTCTCAAGATCTTTTTAAATTCATGTTTTAGAGAATTCACTAGCTTCGATAGATTATTCTTAATATAAAATAACATGTTGTGAAGTATCCTTTTAACAATAATTGTTTTGAAAGATTGCTCACACTCGGATTATTTGATGCCGCCAACAAAAAGAGCAGAATATAATGATCATAAAGAAAACGCATGGTTCCCAAAATATTTATTGCCTAATTTAACAAAACGGATGCAGTTTAACCCAAAATCTATTTTATTATATTTATTATATATTATGAATGCTAACTGTGAAAGTTTTCACAGATACATATATGTAGCACACATATTAGACAAAATAGTTTAACATTTAGAAATTGAAAAAGGATTTAGCATGGATGTATATGAGTAAGACGTTTTAAATATAAAAGTATAAAGTATTTTTTTATAAAATGTAGTTAATACACTAGTTTGTGATTAAAATCGTAATTAGTGACTAATTTAGATTTATAAATCCATAAAATAAACGTTTTAGGTGTAATTTATAGGTTGTCATTTAGATAATGTACCAAGTTAATTGCGTTGATAGGCCTTTATAGCATGATGCCTTCAATATGTGTGTAAAAATAGAAGTTAAAATAATTGAGACATAAAATTGAATTTATTCTTCTTAATACTCCATGCCTTCGCTGAACGAAATAAATTTATATCAAGCTACCTTTCCCGTGTAACGTAGTATTAGTATAAGTTAATTGAGAATAGAAGGTGATAGTGTTAGATCAATAATTCACTGAACCACCGCCTTAAGATTCTGAAACCGTTGTACTTAGTTTTACTTACTTTGGTTATTTATTTAGTTTGCCCTGCTTAAGTTATTTAGCATTATAATTTATATATTGTATCGTGAGAACTGCAGAATAGATATTATTATTTTTAGGTTACATTTTACGTTTTACGATTAAATTAAAATTGATTTCGCAACATTTATATTTAAGAAACCATTACGTTGTCATTTAATATCGATTCGACATAATTCACAATTTTCTAACAGAAAAGCTTGCCAGATATTTCTATAAATAAATATGCCACCGTTATTTTTGAACTCCAACAATCTAAGCCAGAAATCTGAATTAAAATCTATTTAATTTAAAGTAATAAAAGCATTTCAAGACATGTACATGAAAATTAAAACGTAAATAATTTTCTTGCTGTTTGCATCTACTTCATTGTGAACATTTGCACTGTTTTTCTACTAGCACCAGCTCATTGTCACCATCAGGACATGATAATAAAAAACGAGATCCAAAGCCATTCACTTGTTGAGTACTTCAAATAGCTGTATCTTCCTAAATTTTATATACCATAAGCTCTACATTTAACCATGATTTATTAGAGTATATTATACTTCTTAAAAAAGGAATACTTCCAGGTACAAGATCAAGAAACTGTAGACAGCTAAGTAAGTATTTAAAATGCGTTCAACACAAATTTGCCATGGCTTCACAATCAAAATGAGTTAACTTGCATGTATAAATTAGTAGATAGGTACTGAGATTGGAATCTGTACAACTTCTTATGTGAAACAAACCATACAAAATAATACACAGCAATTAAAAAAATTATAAAATCATATAATTAAATTAAACAGTAGCAGGCTGAATAATAAGATGGATATAAAAACATTGTCTTACTTGATATAAAAAGATTTTTTAGTTACCACATTTTTATAGTTGTTAAATTTATGTAAAATAATGTAATAAGATATTATTAGCATTGACATTATTTAACTGTAACAAATTTAATCTCCATAAATTAGTGACTTCGACGTGATATTTTATATAATATATTAAATATATGTATATATATATATATATATATATATATATATATATATATATATATATATATATATATA
>JAHWXV010504828.1:0-13600 GCA_024586415.1 Phrixothrix hirtus | reverse complement strand
GAAAAATTATTGCCCAAATTTAGTTCATGGATTTACTAAATAAATCCATAAAGGAATCCTAAACAAAATAAATCATAATGGTCACAAATGGAACGTGACAGGATTGTTGATATGAACCTGTTGCTTAAAATATACAGTGCCGTAAAAACCCGTTTTTCTGAATTAATAGCTAATGCACTATTTTTAATAATGTACCATATTTTATTTAATCTAAATATATCAATGAATTTGTCATTTAATAAAAATGATTTGGTATCTTCTCACATCATTCGTCTTTCCATATTATAGAGGTGCAATTCTTTCAGTTCCTCTTCTCTATTTGCCACCAATTGATTGTAGAAGTGAATATGTAGCATCTACAAAATATATGTATTACTTGTATTACATAGGGTTGTAAAATGAATAACACTTACTTTTTTCTATTTTAGTCCAAATTCATTATCTTATTAAAATGTAGACAACTTTTAAGAAAAATACTTATATATTTCTATTTACTATAATTCTATGTACATTTAAAAGTAAAAAACTGAGTACTAATTGACAAAAATATACTAAGTGAAACAAATTAAATTTAATTTAACTGTACAAGTTCCAATAAATATAACGATATTAAAGTTTTACTGTCTAGATAAATGTGCCCAGAATTTTACAGTCATGTCAGCTTTTTACAAATATTTCCCGAACATCATTTCTACAAAAGTTTTATAATGAACGTGGTGCTAATACGTTTAGTGTTCTTTTGAATTATAAAATACAAATTAATTTCAAAGCGTGAATGCAGTCCCGGGACAGGCTCTGATATTTGGTTAGGTAATATCACATGATTGATATATTCCAACTGTCGTATACATTACTACTTAAATATTAATTGTATTACTTTGTCAAATTTTGAAAATTATAGCGTTAAATTTTGGAAATATGCATTACTATTGCGTCAAAAATTGTAATTCTAGTAATAAATTAAAAATTATTTTACGTTATTTTCCCAAAAATCCTACCTTTAAAGGGTTATGGTGTAAAAGCATAAAAGTCCATGTAGTAAGCGTTGCTGAAAGTATTCTTTATTTAAACAATAATACAATCTATCTTATATAAATAAAAATATATGCAATTTATATTGTAATGAAACTAGGTAATTGTTTTAAAATGTTTATTTATATTCACTAACATTTCAATTATTTATATACATTTATTTACTTAAATATTTATTTCATAATACACTAACAACAAACGTTTATATTTCTATCTCTGTACACAATAACTAACAATAAAAACTAACTAAGGGAATTTAATCTGCTATTTATATAGATAACAAAACGATCTAGAAATATAAAGAAGAGTCCAGAATATTACTCACCTGGCCTAATTAAATTGACAGATATCGGTTACCGCAGTTAATCATTTGATTACATCATCTATTTTATTATAAGGAAGGTGCCAGATTGTTCCAGAATAGTTCATTAAGTTTTTATTGCTTCTAATTTTTGTTACAATATGTTTGTGAAAAACATTTTGAAAAACTTCTTGTCAACACCATAAAAGTAAATTCATCTAAGTTGTAGTCGCTTCATTTCAAACAAACAGCTAACAGAGTTGAATGAATCATCCAATCAAAATTCTTCTGATTTTACGCAGCATGATAATTCTTTGCCGTATAACTTTGAAAATAATACAAGAGATGTTACTAATTCCGATGATATTTTAGTAAATGATTTACCTCCGTGCAATGATTCGATGCCATTTCGCTTTGAATTTAATAACAATTTATTTCAACCTATGGATTTCACATAATATCCACTTCTAGGTTTAATACATTTGCAAGACAGGAGATCATTAAAATATTCTCTTAGATATTTTACTTCTTTAATACATAGAATAATCATTTGTAAAAGCAATTATTCCATATTTACCGCAGCAATGTCACATTTAAAATAATCAAATACAAATCCACTTTTCATGTGTTACACATTGTAAAATTGTGACCGATAATATTCTAACAAAATTAGTGAAACGATTTGTAACGTACCGATCCAAAACTGTACCAACACGATACATGTAATATGGGAAGATACTGCTTCAGCTAGTTCAGACCAATATCGAAGAGGAGAAGTGGGCTTTATCCTATATTAAATATTGTATACTCTTAAAGAAAAGAAAATGTTGGACGCCACAAGATTATTCAATCAATATCCAGAAACGAATTAGTAACAATAATTAGCTTTATTCATAACAATCAGATTGAAAAGTGATGGTTAAACATAGCACATGATTTGAATAAATAAATAAATACATATAAATGTCATGAAATTAATAAGTAAATACAGAATATATAGTAAAATAACTTCAAGCAAGTAAAGTAATCTAAGAAAATATAAATACATACAGCAAAGTTACAACAATAAATACTTACAAAAATTTCCTAGTTTTCCGCTCATCATATATCGCTATAAGAGAGCTTCAACTGAAATTACGCTACAAGAAATGTAATTAATAATTATGCATTATATTACAGGTTGCTATTTTATGTATATAACTGTTTATGGTTGAAAACCATCAGCTGAAGTTTCTTTTCAAGTCCAGAGGGTAAATTGATGAGATATTCCAGTAATTTTCCAGAAGATAGGCAACCAACAATACAATGCTTGCACAAATCTGGACACCAAAGATGGCGTTACTTTTAACCAGGTGTTGACAAAAAATGGAATCCCAGACTTGATAAATTAATGTAATTTAGCCCATTCAAATGATAATTAACGTTAAGAGATATATGTGTTGAGATTAGTAGTTAATCTTCCAAGAAAGAATAGACCAACAAAAAAAATCATTGCAAAATTGTTACAGTGATTTTAAAACAGTAATTAAAAAGGTAATTCGAAACCAAATATTAAGTTACAGAAATTCGGTATCGTTTTCACAAAGTATGTTAGAAAAGAAGGTCAAATATACAATTATCTTCCGATGCGCATGGCAAAATTAAAGCAAGGTTGTTTAAAAAGTCATAAGCGAGTATGGTTAAACATTATTTAAGGGTGAATAATGAATTATGTAAATCAGAAAATGTTTAATAGTACTGAATTAACTTTGTAAATACTAATATAGAAAATGCAAAACCTGAAATAATTAAATCTGAGGTTAAAAATAAATGATTATATGAAAATTCAATTTAAAAAGGTGGAAAGTATGTAAGCAGAAAATAATAATTTAGGAATGGGAATTTAAATGGTTCAAAATTTAGAAACGGACGTTACATACCTTCATCAAAGCAATTCCTGAAGCAAAAAATGATACACCCTTACAAAACGATGAAGAATCCCGTTAAAGTTTTCCTTTTGTGTTGTTAACCTTGTATTTTTAGTTTTTCGAATAAAATATAATAAAAAAACTTAAAAACTTTAGTTTAAAATATCTCTACTTATTATCAGTTTTCAGAATGCATGATATAAGCTGCACAAATGTGTCAAGCGCGGTAATTCAACAAAAAAAATCTGTTTTATGTATTGTTCAATTTTGTATTTTCACAGTTAGTTTGAAACATATCTTCAAAAGCTCTTACTGACTTTTGGATCCGATTTTGTTTGGTTTTTATATTTTCCTACGTCACTTAACTTTAATTTGCATTTTTCTCATAACTTCTTATTATGTAGTTAACACATTTGTGCGCTATACCATCGATACACAAAAGGTAAACTTGAAGCAGTGGCGTAGGTTCATTACAAGTATGCAAATTAGCAATAGCGTTGGTTTTTCTGATTTTTTAGTGACTGAGTTTGGACACGATAAATGTGTTATTCCGAGATGTTGAGTCTGAAACAGAGTTCACCAGAGATCTATTGAAGTTTATTATGATAGAACGAAGTTGCGAAAGCTCTCGAACTTCCGTATAAAATCCAGCCCTGTCCAGGCTCATACAATAGACTAGAGAGTATGAGTTCTCAGCTGGGAAACATCTCCGACCGTTATACGAAGTTCCATTATTTTCAATCCGCCCACAACTAGTTCCGGTCTTCAATCTTTTATGGGATGCTGTACGGTTCACTTCTACATTTCCTTTAAATTTTTGTCACAAACTAAATATTAGTGTTCTATTTCCATATCTAAAAGGGACGAAAGCTAGCTTTAGGATTTTGATTTGACAAATTAGTTATTTAACCAAGTGTTGATATGAAAATTATCATTAAATTGTCTTTGGTAAAGAGACTAAAACGTTAGGGTCGTAATATAATAAATTAACTATATAATTCTCATTATTATTTGTAATGTAAAATTTAATTGCAATTAACAATTAAAATTTAATGATAAAAATTTGAGAGAATCTGTTCAAATCTTATGTTTGTAGCAGATTGAATTGTAAATGAGCAATTCTTTGAAAAATTAGTGTAGTTTACTATAAAAAAAAGGATGGTACAAATATTTGAATTGTATCTGAAAGGTATTTCAATAGCTTTACTAAGGACGTTGCTGGTATAAGGTTGATCATATGTGGAACGAACGGAATAAAACACCGTGTTCTTGGTAAAATTGCGATAGGGAAATATTTAACTTGATATTTAACACCAAACTGAAGCACTCTGGTGCTAAAAATGATATTAACCTTAATTTTAAATAGAATACTTCGATTATATTTTAATTACTGTCATATATTAAAGAATTAACAAAATTGTATTGTTACTATTATTTCCGAATACGATCGTTGATGAATAATTCCTACGTTTACATAAATGAAATTAAATGGGATAAGTAACCTTGTGAACCGAAAATATTTACTTTTCCAAATTTATAACGCATACAGGGATGAACAAATAAACGACCGTTGGGTTTTGTGAACCAATTTTACTTTTTTATTTATTTTTCTGTCAAGACTTTTTTTCAGGTCCGAGCGTTAAATTATTTTTTCATTAGTGACCAAAGACTAATTAATTAATCATGTTTCTTATAATACTTTTGAATTCGGTTGCTAGGTCACTTTCGCCCTAGCAGCCGTATAGATCGTTACTCCAGCAACTCTTTACTTACGATTTTTCTTTGTTTATCAAATTGTCTAATTAATTTAACCCTAATTATTGTGAGCACTTAGGATAAGTCTACTGAGCTGATGAGTCAAGCGAGTTGGATTAGAATTCACCCCTACTCGACTGGTGGCAGCTGAGTTAGTCAGACAAAATGTATTATCAACCCCCGATTTGTTGCCGAGCAAATTTTAAATTTGTGGTAAGAATCGGACGTTATATAATGATGAAGTGAAATCAAAAATTAATTTCAAGTTCTTTTATGGGCAATGAATGACTATAACGGCGTAGACATGGCATAAGAAGCATCTTTAGATTTTCAAGAACCATACAAGGATATTGCTACTAGTATTGGAAATGATCTATCTACACTGGATGCGATGATCTCCAAAGGTTTCTGAAAAATTCTATACAAACAACTAATATAGTTAATTACTGCAGAACCGGTAAGACAAAAAATTTAGCATTAGAGACTGTAGGACATGGATTTAAAAAAAGTTAAAAGTAAAAGACAGTTAAAACGATAGGCATATTATATTAATAAAGGTGAACCCTATAGTGAAAAGGTATCAAGGATCTCTGAATATACGCTAGAAAAATTTAAAGCTGCGTTGGAATCTGATTTAGTAGTGTATGACACATCTGAACAAATGGGCCCTATACGTTCAAAGGGAGGAGTAGTTATGAAGATGTGCGTTTCGAAGCTCCAGGTACTTGGTTGTTAAAGTTTAAGCACATTTATAGAATAGTATCAAGAAGAATTAACAAATTTAGTACCGGAAAAATACTGGAAAATTTCGATCAGTTGGGAAGAGAAGCTACAAAATTTACTAACGGAGTGAAATTTTTAATTCTCTCATACCGCTTGAGAAATGTTTATAAATGAGATCAAACTGGTTTTCAACCACAAATGGATTCATGCAGAATTTTAGCAGTGGAAGGCACAATAAGTTTCAACATCGACATACAGTTATATTATTCCGCAGATGGTAATTACTGTCACCGCTTCTTTTAGTCCTAAAAGAGCTAATTGGACCGTTTGAACCAGTAGTGGAACAAAATATATTTAAGCTTACCAATTTTGTAGCAGTATCAAAATCGGGGAAACTTACTTTAGGCACAGTTAGTTATATTTTTTACATTTTTAAAACAAATTAAGTGTTTTGTGCTATTGATCATTTTGAGGTATGACTAATGACTATATGTTTTCCAATGTTGGAGTAGACATTCTACTTGTTGTAAACGAAGTAAAGCTAATAAATAAAGATATTGCATTTAAAATCATTCCGGAAGATACCATAGGCAGAATCAAACCTTTGGACGTGTTTGAGTTTAGAACATGAATGAATGTCTTAAGACACTTCTTCGATTGTGAAGTTACACTTAAGAAACAATATTATAATATTACAATCACTCATAATCAGCTTTCTTCTCCAAGACATATTGATGTTTCGGTATTTTTGATTCAAAAGCGATCACAACATTTTGAGAATCCAGTTAAATTTGGATTGGAAAAATTTAGCCAAACACAATGCCATATGGAGTGATTAGATGTCTATGGGCACTATTTTAGATGCTTTTTCAAAGATTATCATTACTGCTCGACCTATAACGAATAACTACAACTAATCTATAACCAAAATTCATTCATGTACCATGGCAATATTTTTGTATGGTTCTTGAAAGTCTAATGATACCTTTTTTTTATTAGTTCTACACCATTATACCACTTATTGTCCGTAAAATACTTTGTTCGGTTTCGTTTTTGCTTCACTTGTGTTGAGAGGTCACATATGGTTTTAATATAAGGTATTTTATTGTGGAATATTTTGAATAAATTCTTGCATATTTCTAATACCTTTATATTGGGGTCATATATACGGAAGGACGTGGCTAAACCTTATCAAAGTGATAAAAATTTAGAATATATTCTAGCTACCCTTTGACTACAGTTGATTTCTATTTCGGAATTAAAAATAAAAGTAAAGTTGCAATAACAGCTTAAACACGGTTTAATGTTTTCTAGAAATAGAGGGATAAAAACCCCCGTTTACAACGGTTCTCAATAAAAATCCAAAAATACTTAAACTTTATTTTCGTCTTTTGAAAAATATATTTTTTTAAATATAAGTTACTTTATAACAGAGGGAGTTTGTCAGTTTCAATTTTTCTTAAGGGTAGTTCTCACCATTAAAAATAGTACAGAGCATTGAAAACAACTGGATGTTTATTTGGCATGAAGTGAAATAGTTTGGCTAAGTTCATTTGGGTCGCATCAGTTATAACAGCACGAAAGAGGCCTTACGTCCCTGAGGTTGTCAAAGTTGGTAATTTCCCTGAATTAGCCGGTTTGCTCCGGCCACCACAGTGGAAGTTGGGGAGATTCTACATTTGCTATGAATTGAATTAAGCTAAAAATCAGGGGTTATAAGAAGGTGTCCAAAAATTCGGGAAATAGTCGAAAATAAGGGCGCCACTTTGTTTTTAACAATAACGGAATGATAATAGTCAAAATTCCGTTGTTATAGAAGCCGGTAAAACAAAGAAACCATCTTCAAACCTTTATATCGAGGATTGTATTAATACCTACTTACTGTATGGTAACTTTTCATGCACGTCGCTGGACTCCCTCTTCGATCAGGTAAAATTTAGACAAACTATCTAAAAGTGGTTATTCACTTAAAAATTACCTAATACCTGAAAAAAAGTAAGCGTTGTTACAGCTACAGGTTTACATATATAAAAAAAAATAAGTTCTGTACTTAAAGATTGAATATAATGATAACAAAAGAATGTGATTTACAATTAAAAATTTACATGTCTCCCGGGAAGGAAATAATGGAAACAAAAATTTGCTATAACTAAATCAAAAGGCCCCTGTATTGCTATTAATTAAACTAAATCTAAAATGAACAGGAAGTATTAGTCCTAATGGCCTTGGTAATATAAACAATTAAAAACTTAAAAGAAACTGCAGTCTTTTATTTATAACAGTCACTAACTCGTCTTCAATTTCTACCTGTTCGGCTAATTTGTGCCAGCGGAGATTACTTAACAGGAATTTAAAGAATGGTTAAATCAGTTACTTGGTGTTTTGCGGATCGTTCACTTCCCGAAGGACTCGAAAATAATAGACGTGTTGCCTAGGATATTTCTTATCGTATGCTACATACAACCTTGTCGGACTTAAAACCCTTTTGGTTCCGAATCGACAGGAAATTGAAGTTGACCCCTTTTAGTACGAATTCACTCTGGGCGGAAATAGACCAAATTTCTAGCAATTTGATCCTCTATTACATTATTCGGGTAACTCTTCAATTGTATCTTTTAAATATCGCCTAGGCGCGCACTGCGCCCTACTGGTAATCTGAAGTTTTCTCCTTGAAATTGAAGGGGGAAGACGAGAGGGGTTAACGTTTATGTTTAGACTTACAAGCCTTCTCACGGGAATTGCTGAATTAATATTTTTATGAAAAATGCTCCTATGTTTTATTAAACGTAACCTGGGATTTTCGAATTTTAATAAGTGTTGTTAAAATGGAATTATACAATTTATAAATTTACAGTTGTGATTTTGGCTAAAAATGATACTGATAATTCACCAATTAGATTTTATTATTACTACACGGATGTATGTACCGGGTGTTTCCAAATGAATGACAAATGTTGTAAGAATTTCAGACGCGCTTACACAGTGCATATATGCGGATCTATAAATATCGCTTAGTACAGCATTAAATTTGAGGGTCATTTTCACCCCTTAAATTGCTTTAAGAACCACTAAGAGAAAATACGTATGCCTTAGACTTTAATCCTCTGTAATATAACCAAAATTCATTAACATCGGAAGGGGACGCCTCCCTAAGTTTCTTTGTAAGGGAAAATTTTTTTTGGAGCAATTTTGCGAAATGGCAGAATTTTAAATCAAAATCCTTGGATCAGTTAACAACAGAGTTGTTAACAGAGGATGTGTACAAAAATTTACCGCAACGACTTTTGTGTCCTCCACTGAGGTCCGTGCAGTAATGTGCTTTTCATTAAATGAAAAACTCCGTGATATTTCAAGCTGTGTAACCAAAAGTTCGTTTTCATATAAATATGTATCTCTTGTATGTTTTAAATTCTTTAAACCTCTCCCCTTCAATCCCGATCTGCTTTTTTTCTAAATCGATATAAATTAAATTGGCTTCTGCTTACTGTTCATACACTTAGTTGGTGGCTTGGTTCTTGTAGTATATTTGATTATAGGATAACGATATTAAGGGTGTTGGCTATTTTATCATCTGAACATATTTGTTTAAACTTATTGTAATATTCTTAAGTAATCCTTCCTCGGTCAGTTTTTCTTTGGTTATTATGATCTTTAATTTTATTAACAGTCCCGCACAGTCTTCATTTTACTGTCAAAAATATCTGCATGAACTACATAACCAAAAGAATTTATTGTAAATTTAATGTCCATCCAAGACTAAATTTTTAATTTTGGCCTTCTATATTTTAACACACGACTTTAGCATTCTTCTAGTGACAACAATGTTGACTGGTGATTCCAAATAAATCTGCGTTCTTCAAGAAAGTACTTAGCAATCTTACCATTTATGAACTACCATGCATAAAATTAACGTAATCAAACAGAAATATTATAAACTTCTATAAGAAAAATGTATTTAGCAAATTTAAATTTAAAAAGACTTTAAGGATTAGATCTAAGTTATAGTTAAATTTTGTAATAACGATTTTCACCACAATTGTTGTCTATGGCAATAAAGCAAAGTTCAATTTAAGCGTGTATGGGTCAAATGGCTCCAAGTAACGTGCAGTGATTTTCTATTTTCAATTAGGGTAGGCCATGAACTTTTGAAGGATACTTTAAACACGGCTATGAAAATAGATTTATGAATGGTTATAGCCTACCGTGATTGAAAATTCAAACGACTGCACTTTATAAGCTATTATCTACACTAGAAGTGGACAAAAACTCATACTTGACACCTACGCCATCTCAAGCTTATACCACCACAAAAACGATGCATAATATTTACTGCACGACAATAGCATAGTTACTTATTGTTTTACAGTTTTAATTATTTACGACGTTGTGTCACTGTGTGTTGTCTAAATTTTGTTATAATACTAAAAGTGTAATAGCATATTATATTCCAAGGGTCTAAAATGATTCTTTTAATCTCGAGAGATCCATCTTTCGATGGATTAAAAAGCACTTTTAGTCTCGAGGTATATATATTATTTTTTGCGCTTTCGAAAAATTTGAAATTAAAAAGATTGAAGAAACTAAAATTGCATCACTTTGAAATTGACAGACCATTCGATTTATTAATCCATGCTTCAGGGGAAATGCTATTTGAATTTAATTTAGGAATCGCTATAGAAACGCTTTCAGCAATATGTAATTTTGATTGGTTAATTTCTGTTATTGTCATGGTAAGCGGGATTAAATTTACTTTATCTCCCTTGGGACTAAAGTAAAATTTTAATCCCTTGGGATTAAAAGTGACACTTTAGTCAAGGAAACAAATGACTAAAAGTGGTGTTTTGGTCCCGAAAGTGCAAAAAAAAAATTTACTAAAGGAGTGGTTGTAAAAAACATATTACAAGTTTAACATTTAATGTTAATAATTTAATCAATTAATATTATTGCAACACTAAGAAGGGGTTGGAATTTCCGGATGGAATTTGGTACGAATATTCACTCATGTTATAGTAATAAATGCACAAAAATTGGGAGGAAAATCTTTATTAGGTAAACAAAATTTTCTAATAATTGTTAATAATGTGTGGTGCGGCCTGTCTGATTTACATATTCCTTTACACGCCGAGGCATTGATTGAATAAGGTGTTTTATCTTGCATTGGGGTATTGCCTCCCATGCAAGTTGCATTTCATGTTTCAAGGTCTCCAAAGTTCATGGAGGATGCTGCAAATTTCGCAACTTTCTACCCATTATGTCCTATACAAGTTCAATGGGAGAAAGATCTGGAGAACTTGGAGGCCAAGGCAAAATACGAATCTGGGCCTGCTCAAGGAAAACTTTGCTACATGTGGACGTGCATTATCTTACTGGAATAATGAATCTTCGAGCTCTTGTAAATATGGCAGAAGATGTGTTCCAACCACCGCCGCAATATACCGTTATGATGTCATATTGCCTCGAATGAACACCAAGGGAGACCTGCTGTCATAAGTAAACGTACCCCAAACCATAACACCCACAGTGGGGTGTACGTGCCTCTCAACTGTAAATCGAAGATTCCGTCGTTCTCCCCGTCTTCTTCTAACTCTCATACGACCGTCATGCATTTCTAAATAAAATCTAGATTAGTCACTAAAGATAATATAACGCCATTCGTGATTTCAATGAGATTGTTCATTGCACCATTGTAACTGTTGCTGACAATGTTCTGCAGTCAAAGGACGCACAGGTTGCGAACGATATGTTAAGCCAACACTTCGGATTCGGCAATAAACTGTTCTAAGGATTACAAGGCGACCTTCTACACCAAACTATTGGTCACCAACTGATTGAGTAGAAGAAACTCGTTCTCTAAATGCCAACTGTCGTAAGCGACGATCTTGACACTTAGTCATTCTTTTTAAAGCTACGGTTCCTCCTTTACAATGTTGCTGGCCATCTTCAAATCTGCACGACACACTCGCATTACAGTAGACCGATTTGGATTTACACAGTCAGTAATTTCCCTAAATGAAAAACCAGCTTCGCGCAAACCAATAATTCGACCTCTGTCAAATCCGCTTAATTGACGGTAATATCCTCGTTGCCGCACTCTAGGCATGATCAAACAAACAAAACACGTTAACAAAAGAACAACAACCAAAGTAATATTAATTAAAAATGTAAAAGAACAACAAACCGTACGAAAAACACAGACCGAAAAAGTTAGCAAAAATTATAACTGTCAAATATGACGTTATCACATTACCACTTGATCTCAAAAGTGAACCAATTATTACTTAATGTCAGCCCAATAGATCTATCAAGTTTGATTAAGAAATTCCTACTCCTCTTGGTGTAGCTATAGTTGTCCTGACAACTGTTTTGTTTTCCTTAGATACAGTAAAATCCCATTAATGAAGCAACTATTTACTTTTTGCTGCTAACTTAATTTTTTAAAACTATCTAAGAATTTAAAGAACACCCCTGTGTTTATGATAACCCATATATGTATAAAAATAAAACAAGTTTATGGACAGTTTTCAGGAAAATTCGATTTTTGACTAGTGTCATTTGTTTTCCGATTTTAACTGAAATCATTATATGGTCAGTGACATGGAAATTACAACACCAAGAAGAGGTTGGAATTAACAGGTAGGAAAATTCACCCATGTTATAATAATAAATGATAAAAATTTGGGAGGAAAATCTTTATTAGTTAAACAAAATTTTATAATAAATCGTGCGTCCTCTCTGATTTACACATTCATTTACACGCCAAGGCTATTGATTGAATAAGGTCATTTATCTCGTCTTGGGGTATTGCCTCCCATGCAAGTTGCATGTCATATCTCAAGGTTTCCAAAGTTGAAGGAGGATGCTGCAAATTTCGCAACCTTCTACCCATTATGTCCCATACAAGTTCAATGAGAGAAAGATCTGGAGTTCTTGGAGGCCAGGGTAAAAGATTAATCTGGGCCTGCTTAAAGAAGTTCAAGGAAAACTTTGCTACATGTGGACGTGCATTATCTTACTAGAATAATGGCTCTTCGAGCACTTGTAAGTATGGCAGAAGGTGTGTTTCAAGTACCTCCGCAATATACCGCTGTGGTATCATATTGCCTCAAATAAACACCAAGGGAGGCCTGCTGCCATAAGTAATCTCACCCTAAACCATAATAGCCACAGTGCAGTGTACGTGCCTCTCAACTGTAAATCGAAGATCCCGTCGTTCCTCCCGTCTTCTTCTGACTCTCATGCGACCGTCGTGCATTCCTAAACAAAATCTGGATTCGTCACTAAAGACAATACGACGCAATTCAAGATTGCAATGAGATCGTTCATTACACCATTGTAACCGTTGGTGCAGTCAAAGGAAGCACAAGTTGCGCACGATATGATGTTAACCTAAAACTTCGGATTTGGCAATAAAATTTCTAAAGGTTACAAGGAGAGCTTCTTCACCAAACAATTGGTCATCAACAGCCTGAGTAAACGAAAATCGTTCTCCAAATGTCAGTTGCATTAAGCGACGATCTTGACGCTCATTTGTTCTTCTTGAAGCCCCGGTTCCTCTTTTACGATGTTCCTGGCTATGCGGATGATGTACGGAGCTAAAAATATGTCTGACTCAGGTTGATTTCCATAATTCTTGCATAAATTCCGATTTAAAGTTTGTTCCTAAGTCACTTTGTATTTCTTCTACCAATCCGAACTTGCAGAAAATGTCAATCAAGTGCGAGCACACTGTTTCTGCTCGTTGGTCTAGCATCGGTGTCCCTAAAGGGTATCGCGTACATGCGACCACAATTGTTAAAATATATTTATTCCCGCGTTTAGTTAACGGTAATGGACCAGTAATGTCCATTATCACCCGTGTCCACGGTTCCGGCACAAGAGGTAC
>JAHWXV010504813.1:0-19275 GCA_024586415.1 Phrixothrix hirtus | reverse complement strand
CTATTTTTCTCCATTCCTTTCTGTCCTTACACACTTCCCTTGCTTCCATTAAATTCATACAACGTTTTTGGCAAGCTCTCCTATTCTTTGCGCTCTTTACTCTCTTTTCTTCTACAATTTCTTCAATATGATTGAAAAAATCTTAATTATAACCCAGATTAAAATTTTTATTATCACATACAACTCAAAAGCACACAACTATTTCATATAAGTATACTTATTAAAACCAGACAAAGAAATTATACAGCGCAAAAGCTACATTTGACAACAGTATTTGAATGTTCTAAGCAAATAGGTTTGTTACAGAGGCAACATGCCTTCCGTGTTTTTCGATAAACTTCATATGAGCGGCAAATATAACAGGTGCCTGTGAACTATGGACGTGTTTTGGTATTAGTACTATATGATGCAAATGTTAACGGTTTTCCTAACATGCATTCTATACCAGACTTGGTTCTGAAATGTTGGTATATGCTACGGTTTTCTGATCGTCCTTCAATTGATGGCACAGACAATCCTTTTCCCAGATTTTTCAGAAAAGTGCGGCGGCTATCTGTGCGTTTTTTACTTTCGGGGTTGTTTTCCGAATATATAATATAACATGCAAGGCAAGCTATACCTAACATATTGAAAAATATTGCCAAGAGCCACCTTTTGGTTCGCCGTTTTGTTGTGTAGTGTGTGACCATTTTATCCACGTTATCGACTCCGCCTTTTACACTATTATAGTAGTGTATCATCTCAGGTTTTTGTTTTGAACCACTTATATCAGTCATATAATGCATTGTCGGAAATATGATAACGTTTTTCATTTTCCTTGGAACATAGCAACAAATGCTCACCTTGTCTTCGCTAAAACCAAATAGAGTTGTCATTGGTTCAAGAAATCTATTGGGTAACATTTCAGGAGGAACGCAGACTTTATTTTTCTTTAGAGCACCTATAACAGAAAGTCCCCAATCTAGCAAAAGTTTTGCAAGTGGCAGAGATGTGAAAAAATTTTTCGTAGCGATGTTTCTTTCCGCGTTTTTATATTGGTGGCATAAATCCTTGACAACTCGTTCACTTTGGTTTATATCACGCCCATTAGCAGATTTTCCGGTATAAATTTGACCGGTTAATGGATAATAGCTTTAGAAGTCACACACCCACCAAATCTTAATACCATATTTGGCAGGTTTGGAGGGCATATATTGTGTAAACTTTTCCCGTCCACGATAACGAAATAACTGTTCATCAACCGTGATACTTTCACCTGGTACATATAGTGACTTCAAATTCTCATTTATCCATAAACATTCGCTGAGGTCTAATGTGTTCGCTGTCGAAGTGAATGAATCCAATTATCAGTTTGAATCTGTTGAAAGATATAGTTGTATGGTATAATGGATAGGAATCTGATTTTCAAAGTTCTAGTATGTGTTCAGTATTAGAATGATGAACTCCAGCCGTAATTAATATACCTAAGAACCCTTCAAATTCTTTTATAGTGAGATTCTTCCATGCTTTTCGGCTTTTCGTTGTATTTTCAGAGTTCCATTTAGAATAAACCTTGATTGCTTATTTATTAATTTCATTCACAATAATATTACAAAATATATCTGTAAATATGCATTTGAAGGTATCCTGAACCGAAAGACATTTAGTAGAACGTACTGGTCAAGGATTTTGACGTAGAATATTGTGCTTTGTTGTTTGAAGGGCGATGAGTGGAGCACGCTTCCATATTGTCGCATCTTTTCTGTAAAAATCATCTCCACTGTTAATTGCTATTATTTCGCTATCGAAATCCGCATCACTGCTATTGTCATCTCAGAAACTTCAATAAACTGGTCGTGATTGGTATACGCTTCTTCTATGTCAGAATCGTCATTTTTATTTTGCTCAGGTAACCATTCCTCATCTGATCCATCATCCATTAAGGTTTCAGCGTCTTTATAGGATTCACTATCAGAAGCGCTGTTTATAAGTCATTTTAAAAATAAAATTTTAATTTCACTAACATAATAGACAAACGCCACTTTATAAATGAATCTAAATTTATGCGCTACTAAAGTATAAGAGCATTACCACAATGCATTCAATTCAGACTAAAACAAATGTGTATTTAGAAACTAAATCAGCATAAAACACTGCTTTACTTCCCGCCAAGATAACCAGTCAAACAAGTTCCGCAAAGTCACGACTACAATACGTAGTTGCCTGTAGAATATAATGCGCTATCAAAATTGTAACTAATTTATCATAAAATATCCACTGTGGTATATTTCTACTACCTCGCACATTAACGTATAATTTTTTAACCGCTCACACAATGGTTTATTCACCAGCGATACTCACTGGCACAAGAAGATATAAGATAAGATGAAATTGCGTCCTCAGGTCTTATATTAATATTCGCAAATCCCACTCCTGTATTTTCTATCCAATAGCTGATTCCAGATTTCAAAATGTTTGGTTTCATGTTTGAAATAACTAACGTTAAATTTCTGTTCAAATCGTGGATTTTTTTTTTGTATTTTACAGCTTAAGCCCTGGTAGCTTTTTATTGCCATCAAATAGTGCCTTGCTTTGGCCGTATCTATGATCTAAGGGATTTTATGTAAAATGTTGGATTACAGAATTCCATTTTACATCCCAATGCTTTGAAGTATTATTTTTCGTCACACAAATTTTAAAAGTCACGCGCGATTTGTTTATTATGGGCATTTTGAACCCTGTAAACATATAAATTTTTATAATCTGTGAAACTTAGTTTAAAACTTAATCTTACTGGTTATTTTATTTTACAACAAAATTATTTAGAAATTTAAACTAAATGATAGTTTATTTAAATTTCTAATGTTAGAACGCGTAATTTGCTTATTAATTATTGTATCTAACAGCTTTACTTTTATTTGAGGAAGGGGCTTCAAATCCTAAAAATAATTAACAGTAGCGTGTGCCGAAAACATTAGCATTTAAAATGATAGTATTTATAAAATCAATATTATTCATTTTGTTTTGCCAATACTTGTGTTCAATGCACAAAGATTTACTTTTATACATGGTGTCTTAATTGAAGCGCCCTTTTTGCAATCGTTAACTTTGATTGAGGTACATCTCCAAAGCAGTTGTTTAACAACCTTATTTTCTTGTTAAGTAATTAATTATTTCAAAGCGATCAAATAAGTCATTATATACAGGGTGACGCCTCATTTGGTTCCTTCAATTATAAATCTTTGGCCACCGTCACTCTAGCGGCTTATAATGTGGCTGAGAATATCAGTGCACTGATTTAAGTCTTTCTCGCTTACAGTATGAGTCATAATATTCAACGTTTGGCGCTTAGTGTTCTTTCTTTCAGCTTCAACTATGCATCGTATCGAAATTGTCGAAGGAGTCTCCGTCACCGCTCTAAGGGTAGGTTTCGAACATGTCTATATAAACATTTTTTCTCGTAAGTTGACCCTACTCTGTAGTAAAAAACTAGGAAACAGTGGCGCCCATAGTTCCAAATTTTGCGTATTTATGCAGTGTTAAACCTCGCAAGCTATCGATGAACCATACCTCGTTCCATTGTAAATTTGTCAGTCGCAATTTTTGTTCAAATTATTGATTATAACATACTACCAAATTTTACTCAAATTTCTAACTTTAAATACTCATATCTCTTAAGTTTAATACTTTAGCTTATTCAAGTGATACGTTTTTGAAAATTTTTTTCAAGCAGATTCCAACAAAATGGAAATATATACACGGCGTTCTATTTAAAAATACGATGTTGACGTCATTACTGGACACATTTGGTTTGGAAAATGTTGAATTTATTCCATACTTTATGTACACAATGCATATGTATATACAGTGTGTACGAGATTCGAACCTCACCATTGGCATCTCGGCAACCGTAAGTGACACAAGGTCAGTTAAATGGGAAAAAATTTGCACAGTTACGAGCCCAGTTTAATGATCTTTTTGTTTTCCCAAATATATGCATAGTCTACTAGATAGAGGCAAAACCCATAAAGTGCTCATTTCTTCTAATCAACATATTTCTTCAACCAATAAAAATAAAGCAAAGCATCAAAGGAAAAAGTTGTAAATATGAGAGGAGCCTTTAGAATTATATTTGTCTTGCGACTGTCATTTGTTTTGTTTCAGAGATATAATACAAACATGCATTTTTTTTTAAATGGAACGCATGGCTAATTTTTATATCAAAAGATAGATTATTTTTTCTAATTTTCAGTGATATAAGGGTTCCCCTACTTATTTTAAAAATTAAGCAAAATATAGAAAAAAAAGCTTTTCACAATTTTTCTTATCTAGTAGGTAGTGAAAACCAAACTGCTTTAGCAAATCACGCTCGAAACAACAGTTTGTAGATTTGGCCGCGGTATACTGAAATCGATAGCACATGAGAACAAAGAGTAACCCTTTAGAAGACCAGTTAGTTAGTAATTCACTAACGCAGTACTCTAACTGTTATTAATAGTTAATTAAATAAATTAAGTAAATGTAAGAACATGATATTTTAATAACAAGTTAGAATACAAAATACAAAGTAAATGGAACAGAGAACTAAAAATATATAGGTAACTGTTAAATAAATGAACAAAAACCAAACCTAAAATACCCTACAACAAATGTTCAACATAACCTCCCCCTCCGCCTATATATTTTCTAATTCGCTTCACTGACGACCTTTCGCAGTTGTTAATTTACGTATGTGAAATAGAAGTAGGCTTCTAAAACCCTGTGCTGTAGCTCTTCTGCATTATTAAATGTTTGAATATAAACTAGGTTTTTTACGTGTCCCCATATAAAGAAATCCAAGGGTGACAGGTCTGGACTTCGAGCAAGCCAGCGTATAGGGCCATTAATACCAATCCATTGTTGAGGGAATTTATCATTTAAATAATCTTGTACTATCTACCCTGGAATTGTGAGGCGGTGCTCCATCTTGTTGCCAAATTAGGTCTGCCCTTCTACGTAGTGGAAGTTCATCTAATTTATCTTCAATGTCAATTTGAAGGAACTCTAAATAGTGAAGTCCATTTAATGTTCCTTCAAAAATTATAGACCCTATTAATTTATCTCCAAGTATACCGCACCAACAATGAAACCAAACTTTTCTTGGAATCTTGACTCTCTTATAATTCTTGGGTTCTCATCTACCCAATGATGAAAATTGTGACGATTGTAAATTCAGTTATTTGTGAACCTGGTTCCATCTGTCTACAGAATATTACGATAGAATAAATTATTATATATTAGCTCATTCGTAAACCAGTTACAAAAATTCAGTCTTTTTCGGCATCCCGAGGATACAATCCTGGCACTAACGTAGGTTTGTATGGATGACATTCGTGTTTTTACAAGATCTCATGTACTGTTGATTTAGCTAAATTGTTATTATTTGCTACTTTTCTGACTGGTATTAACGGTTCATTGATAATAGCGATAAGGATGTTGACTTCCGCAACTTCATTTTGCTTTTGATATTTACCTCTCGGTTTCTTAAAAGCTCCAAAATCCCTTAAGTTTTTTTCTAATTTAGAAAACAAAATCCTATGAGGATGCCGTCTTTCTGAATAACGATGAAAATATTCATTACCAACTGTTGTAGCGTTTCTTCGACACTGGAGGTACATTACCAACATATCGGTTTTTTCTTCATTTGAAAACTAGATAACCGCTACTACACGCGAAATTTAATACGTCCGCTGTTAAAGTGGCTATTGTTATTTTGAGCGTCATTTGTCACAGTGGTTTGTTTTTCACTGCCTACTAGGTAAGCAAAATTATGAAATTCTTTTTTTTTTCTATATTTTGCTTAATTTTAAAAATAAGTAGGGCAACCCTTATATCGCTGAAACTATAAACAATAAGTTACCTTTTGATGTAAAAATTAACCATGCATTCTATTTAAAACATGCAAGTTTGTGTTATATCTCCGAAACAAAACAAGTGATAGTCGCAAAACAAATAAAATTCTAAATAATCTTGTCATATCTACAACTTTTTGCTCTGACGCTTTTCTCTATTTTTATTGCTTGAAGAAATATATTTATTAGAAAAAGTGGGGACTTTTCAGTTTTTTGCCTGTATCTAGTAGATTATGCATCTATTTGGGAAAACAAAAACATCATTAAACTGGGTTCGTAACTGCACAAGTTTTCTCCCATTTAACCGACTTTGTATCACTTACGCTTTCCGAGATGCCAATGGCGAGGCTCAAATCTTGGACACACTGTAGATTGTGTATATTGAGGATATATATGTATATATAATTACACTTACGACTTGGTAATAGATTAAGACCTGAAGTGGCTACGTCAGAAACTAAATTATATTCAACTTAAATCAACACAATAACAAATTTAGCACATAGGGGAACACCCCTTGGAATATGAAGGAACAGATATTAAAGTAGTTCTTGCACATTGCAATGGCTTTTTCGATTCGAATTTATTAAATTTCATTCTTAATTTTGATTGGTACTAAAATGTTTAGCGAGTCACCTAACGACGAATTTGATGCTATAGGTCATTACTCTCTTTCTTATATAAATAAAACTGCATTTCTCTAAAAGTACATTCGTTCGGGAAAATCAGTAAAGTCCTGCTATAAGTCTTATTATTATTAAAGTAACCGTATTTTAATCAAACCAATATTGCCAATGAAACTACTCGCGCTGGGGGTGTTATACATTATTAAGAAAACTCTTCTTGTTATTTTCGCAACCTCTAGAACTTAACCAATTTTCTGAAAACGCAAAGAAGTGTCTAATTTGTTGAATCCTTCATTTCCCGCGCTTCTCGATAAGAACTTGATACAACTCTTTTCAGGCTTTGTGAAGTTCGTACTGTAGTGTGATGGCAGTTTATTGACCCAATTACTTGAATTCGTTTATAAACATTTTCTGAAGCAATACTTTATGCGGAAAATTGTGGAACGCGTTAGTGTTTAACTTTTTAATGTTTGGATACGAAAATGATACCTAAGTATTGTATAAATGTTCGTACTCTCCTTTTGTGGAATAAAGCCACAACGATGTTAATTGATCAGCTTCGTTCTCTTTATATTCTTTAAGGGCACATGGGTAACATTAACAATTCAGCAAAGAAACTTTTTCAATTAACTTTGCCACTTTAGCTTTAAGTTATGTCAACCTTTTTCTAGCTTAATTTTTTTAAAATATCAAGTTGTAATTTTACAATCTTTATCTATAAAAATATAGGAAAGCGATTTTTGCTCTATTTTGTGGAAAAATCGTTAATGAGTTAATAAAATTCAGTCACTCTAACAATTGCCGTTAGGAAGGATAATTAAAGACATAAAAGTAAAGTAGGTACATTAACTGACAAGCTCCTCTATAAAGAGGACCCCAAAAACTTCATTATAAAACAATTTAGAATCTATACTCTTAAACAGAACCCTTAAAGGCGTCATTTCAAAGAGCGCGCCTTCTTATCGATCGCCAGTTGTCACTTCACTTCCGGCTAATAAGTCAATTACAGGGTTCGGTCCGGACAATGCCAGTTGGCAGAGGTTCAAGACGCCCAGCAGTTTGATTTATAACCCCCAGATAGGGACTTTGCAATTTGGTTTGAATATAGATATGTATTTAGAGGTAGCGAGTGGAATATCGTTTGAATATTTATGCCAACTTAAAACCCTCCCATTTAGAATATTGCAAAAATATGAATAGTTAAGGCATCCCTCCATAATATTTTATTCTTTGCTATAAAAATATATGCTCATATTATTCACTTTATTTCCAGGTGTCTTGTTCCATAGAGCGATTCTAATGTCGGGATCCGCTTTATCTCCATGGGCACTCGTACAGGAACCTTCTAGATACGCTGCCCAAGTAGCTATACACGCCAATTGTTCCCCTGAACTGCCACATTCTCATCTCCTCAAGTGCCTTCGAGAGAAACCTCTGGAGGTGTTAATGGCTACACCTCTTATTGCTCCAGAATTTGCTTTTGCCTTTGGACCTAGCGTAGATGGTGTTGTTATAGACACGGAAGAACCACCAGGTAACTTTATTGTTACAGAATATAGGTTTTCATATTTTATTAACTAGCAAAAGTAAAACACGAGATGTAACAAAACCCTTTTTAAGTAATACGTAATGGGTTATGTTTATGAACTATTAAAAATTATATTTAATGGTAAGTGTTTTAATCATACAATATATAGAGTTTTAATAGAGGTTTTATATCATATTATGTAAAATACAACCCATGTAACAAATTTTACATATGTATAAGTATAATTAGCATTATTTATAATATAAGCAGAAAAACAAAGAATTGTTATTTAAGTATCGAATCTACTTAAATTAGTGATTATTATCAAAAAACTTTAAAAATCAGCGGTTATAAATTTTCCTTTTGGTCTTTGTAATGTTATAGATCGCATATAATGGTTTTAAAACGTTATATAAAACAGATAAAGACATAACTAAGGTAATTAAGCTAATATCAAGGATATCTATGAAGGCATAATGCAAGTTGATTCATATTTGCAAGCTATCTACGATAATTAAACTTCTTTGATGAACACATTGCAACAGAATAGTGGGGAGATGTCATCACATGACCAAAAGTGGCATTGCTTCTTAATCTTGAGAGTAGTTTCTGTCACGAAGTCCAATTAAACGTGTACCTTAAATAGTTTGTGTGTTATTTGTGATGCTTTAGTTCAGGATTATCTAAATTAGTTTATATCCTATTTTAAATGTGATGCCTTGTTCTTTACCTAACCGTTCCAGCAGGTAGTGTGTGGCTAAGAAGAAATTAACTGAAATAGTATTCAACAAGTAAGTGTATTTGAAAAATTTGTTTTTCTAATTTTATGATTCTATTGTGTGGTTTTTGCAATCTCGTAGATTTCCAAAATATTCTGAAGAACAACATTTATGGATCAAATTTGTAAATAGAGGTAACTTCTACTAACCAAGGTAAGAACTTAATTCAAACACAAATTTTTATCACAATTTCCACTGAATGTGGGTCTGTTAAACTCGTCATATTGTTAGTATTCGAAGCCACATGTACTGGTGTCATTTTCTGTTAGCATCGAATAGTACAGCATGATCTTACATTATTATATCCTAGCACAGCTGTTTATGAAAAAATAATCTATTGTCGCTAGACAACTTTGAATTACATCGATTTCTATACGGGTGCTAATAGTTATTTCAAATGCCAGCTTCAGGTTGATCGCTTCCGAATAAACCGGATATTATTTCTAGATTGAACTCCATGATATATTAAAACACATCTATGTTTCACTATTAACTTGACCTCAGTTAATAGTTAACTAAGTACGCATTCCAGTGCTCTCATTTGAGGGCCCTTTTATGATTTTGTGTAAAGTAAAAGCAAACCTTTAATTACCAAGCAACGCACTGAGAATTGTCTGCTTATTATGGTTCTCAAGGATATAATGAATTTGGAAGGTGACATGGTTGATATTAATGAAACATAGAAAATTTCTCAAACGGATGCCATTATTTGAGTTAATTATTTCTATTCATTTTGTACTTCTTCAAATATAAACGGTGTGCTTTAAACCTAACGTAAACTAAACCATTCCTAAAAGAAATCACTGATTGCAAAGAAAGATTTATTTGAATCTTGAATCGAAGCAACATCGTGGAACACTGCTGAAAAGCGATTTCTTCCAAGTGGGTATTATACTTACTGCTTTAGAGAAAACTTTAGAGCAGTGTTTCTCAAACTATGATGAATCGTCGTCCCCTTCAATAAAACCAACGTCAAAAAGCGCCCACATGTGGGCGATATCGCCTACGTTGAGAAACACAGCTTTAGAGGAACTCATACATAGCTTATCACAGCTATCTCCTTATTAAATTCCTACGTAGCCCCGTAAATAAGCCACAAAGACAACGAGTAATTTCACATCTTGAATCTTAGTCACCGCTGCACTTCAATGAGGAGCATATTCAAAGATATTCAACAATAGGAAGACGGGAAATGGGCTAATACTATATTTCTTAGGGATGTGAATTCGGAACTAATTCTTTAGTGCAGTTTTATCGATTTATACGATTATTCTACAAGTAAATGGGTTAAAAGCAAAAATGCTATTAAATGCAGTCGTGCCTTTCGGAGATATTACCATAAAAGCTTATTTATCATTATTTGAAATATATTTCGGAAAGGATACACAATAAAAAAAACTTAAAGAAACCCGTTTATGTTGGAAATTAAATTTTATATCGAATGCATATTTTTAAGATTTTTTTGCGATATCATAAATAAAAGAAATAAGAGGAAAGAAACGAAAATTCGCAAAAAATGAAACTTTTTACTTTTTGGCGTGTAACGTTTTTCTGTCAGTCAAAACGCTTTTAACAGCATTAGATAAAAAATTAAGACATTATAGCAAAAAAAATGAGGTTTTAGTGAAGTTTTTTTGATGAATGGTGACCGAGATATCGTTAACGCAAGTTGGACATGTTCAGTCGGTTTTCAGTGTTTTAATTTTATATTATCGAAACTCTCTTTTGTTGCAGTTATTAATCAAAATCAATATATTTCAGATCAAAAACGTGTATTTTATGAGTAAAATGAAAATGGCTGTAATGTGTTTTAATAAAAGTCGATTAATATAATGAATTGTTATAATGGATAGTATATAAATGTTAATATAGATAACGGATAATTAATAAATGTTTTATCACAATTCTCCTTCAGGCCCTATATCAATGTAGTTTTCAATATCAATGTCAATTTTGCTATCCACATCAGCAGCCACATCGTCTTCTTCAGCTTCCAATGTTTTGACATTGTCGCAGTTGAGCCCTTGACATTCCTTACAAACAATTGAGCATTTAATGCCTAGTTTTTTACAATCACAATTAACTTATATAGTTCTTCTTGCATTTGCAGCCCAGAAACATTAGCAAGGGCTGTGGTGCAGGGTTCTTCGTCATAGGAACGTGCATTAATCCATTCTTTGTTGGTTTTCAACCCCATTCCAATGGCTGTAAAGTTTCTTCGTACCATTGCTGTACGTGATAGTATACCCATCTTCCATGTAATTTTGCGGCATCGGCAGTAGGTGGCAGACACGATGGGCTGAAGGTAGAGTATTTCTATTTTTTCGCAAAGCATGTGAGGTGGAACTTCGCTAAATTGATGTTATTGTTGAGTCTCTCAAAATCTGAATGTCACTAAAACCTGCATATGAAAACTAGTTACGACCTATCTATCCACTCTCCGGGAAAAAGGTCGAGAAGCAGACGTTTCCTCTCAAAACCGTTACGCTATTCAAGCTCATCTTTTGTATCCTTATTACATGAACGCTAGAAATTCATTTCTATTTCATAGTATAGCATATAATCAAAATAAATACTTGTAACGTGAAATATATTGATCTTGATTAATAATTGCAATAAAAGAGGATTTAGATAACATGAAATTAAAACACTGAAAAGCCGACTGATAATGTCCAAATTGCGTTAAGACTATCTCGGCCACTATTCGTCAAAAATACTTTGCTAAGATCTCATTTTTTTCGTTATAATAATTTTCCTCCAATGACGTTAAAAGCGTTGCAACTGACGCAAAAAAGTTATACACCAAAAAGTAAGAAGTTTCATTTTTCGCGAATTTTCGTCTTTTTCCCTTCCGTTTCTTTCTTATTTTTTTTATTTATGATATGGAAAGAAAATCTTAAAAATACGTATTCGATAGAAAATATAATTTTCAATCAAGAAGTCTGTTTAAGTTTTTATCGTATTTTGTGTCCTTTTCGAAATATATTGCAAATAATGAAAAATGACCTTTTTTGATAAAATCTCCGAAACACACCACTGAATTTAATAGCGCTTTTTTTACCTTATTTACATGATTGTATAAATCTATAAGAGTGCACTAAAGAATTAGTTCCGAATTAAGGCCGTTTTTCAGCTTCAGGCAATACCCCATAAAGGCCAGTTTGTTATCTTTATCTAAATTTATGCTCATTTAAATTGATTTGAATATGATAATAATGACAATAATTACTGTGGAAACCAAGTGCTAGATAAGTTTAACAGGCAGTGGACAAATCTGTCCTAAGTCATACAAGAGAATAGTAACTTAAGCATCGTAACAGTGTATTAGCAACAATATCGTTGGGATAGAAAGATAAAAATGGAATTTGAACAAATAAAATAATAGTAGCAGCTTCAAAATAAGTCTATAAGCAACAAATTGCAGTTTCCACTAGAATATAAAAGAGATACATTTAAATGAGATAGAGATCGAAACAACAAAGCAACCCGACGCGAGGAAGTGACAAGTAAAAGAAAAACGAGAGCATTAGAAAAGTAGGTAACATTTCAGGAAGTTTTTTAAACATTTGCATAATTTTTGCAGGGTTGCCACACTGCATCTACTGAAACTACTTCAAAATACTTATCTATCATTACATCGCTTTAAAAAACAATCATAGACTATTTGTATGAAGTGGATTTCAATATACTGACTTAAACTGTAGAGCAGTACCTTCAAAGGTAAATCTAAGTAAATAAGATGGCTGAACCAATATATTGTACTGTGGAGAAAGGAATCGCTGTCTTCTCTACATCTTATAGTTGTCTTTATTTACACATATATACCTATAGCGTACCCGAAAATTAACTGTGTCCGGGAATACATAGGTAATTACATAGGTAATGTAATGACCAAAAAGTACTACTGGAAGTGGGCGTGTTTTGCATTCTTTGTGCTTAGTAAATGACCTTCTTCCCCCACAAATAACTGCTAGGCAGAGCGAAGATAGTTCCTAAATGCTTATTCTACCGAGGCACAGTGTCAATTCATTACAAACCTAGATACAAGAACAGCGGCGTTGACAGTTGAACAAGAAATGTTTTTTGTGGAATATGAAATTCGTCATAAAGGCAAGTACACATTAAGGTCTAGAAAGAATTGGCTAAGAAATTTCCCAAAGCAGACGCCCCCTTCCAAAACGCAGTGCGTAATCTCATAGCGAAATTTCCATAAACTGGCAGTGTTCATGATATTTCCCACCCTAACAGGCCATCTATTTTAGCTGAGATTGTACAGTGGGTGTAAAAATGTTTTGCATCACCTTGAAAAGGTTAGTAATTTTTTAATAAACTGCTTTAAAAACATCTTACATGGAGTGTCTATGGATTGAAGCAAGTTGTATTAAAGAAAAATGTTGGTTTTGTAGATTAAATAACAAAATTACGTGATAAATGATGACTTAATGAACTTCAACATATAAAACGAGCTTTCAAGAAATCCTTATCATCTATATAAACGTTAATAGCACTTTATATTAGATTGATATTTAATTGGCCATCTCTTGTTTTTGAGAACTAATTTGCACTTTTTGCCATGGAATATACCAGCTTCTCCAGTTCTTTTTGTGAAATGCAGCGGTAATAAGCGTTGATTAGGATTCAATCAATTTAGTCTTGGTCGTAACCTTTTTCCTTGAAACAATGTTGGAGATCCTCTGCAAAGTTCTCAATAAGATTGAGATCATGTGACTGTGCGGGCCAGTCTAATTTTATGATATTATTATTGGCAAGTCATGATTGCACTGATTTGGCCTCATGGCATGGACCGTTATTCTTCAGCTATTAGACAGCGTTTTGATGTTGAAAATCTCAACATATTAGTAGCGTTCATTGTGCCAGAGTAACATGTAACCTATGAACTCCTAGATATATGCAACCACATACCATAACTCAATTGGTGTGTGTGTGTTTGTAGGCAGTATGCACTTTGGTGATAATGATTCCTTGCAAAATCGCTTTACATATGAATTTCTATTATGGGTGTCTATATAGCTGCAATTTTCCAACTGGATTTACCCTCTCTATGATGAAAAATGATTGAAAACTGTTTTTCATTACATAATTTAATTTGACATTTTGAGGACTTGAGAACTCTAAATCAATAGATGAAGTGTTTTAGGTCACAAGAGTCTTATGTAGGCAGCTGTGTAATTTGTAAAGTCGCCGAAAATTAGTTTTAAATGAAGTGTAAAATCTACCAACAATAAGAAAGAATTTGTACTTAAAAATAATTTTGTAACTAGGCTATTCCAGTTTAAATTAGTATAATATCCAGAAAAACTTTTTGATGAACAGGAATGGTTGAAAAATTTCAACGTCAATAATAAATACTGCGGAATTGACACTGAAAACAATATATTTGTGAGACATCCATTGGAGCGATAATGGTAAACGTACCCAAAATAGAAAGGGGGACATCTTCCCCCTAGTAAAATCAACCAACACCAGAACTGCTAATATTATAGGATGTAACAAGGTTTGGTTTAACTATTTGATGAATAGTGAAAGAGACAAAGGTATAAGCACAATTCAGGAGAAAATGTTACCAAACAGGTTTCTTTGGAGACTACTAATGTAACGTTAGTTTGTGAATTATTAGATTTCTTCCTTGGGAGAAACAGTCAACTGAGGAAACAATATAAATCATACAGCGAGGTTAATAATATTTCAAGAGGAACAGAAAGATAAAATCAAGAATGCGGAATGGAGATTAGTTCGTGAATAAAATGTTTGTGATAATTTACAGGCAGTGAATTCGAATTGAATCGTTTAAGAGCACTTTCTAAAAGCTAATGCAATTTAATATAAGCAGCACCGTGGCTCTTTAACAGAATTTGTAAATTTTGTGGATAGGTAAGCGTTGCTAATTTCCTAGTCTGACTAGTCGGATACATTAATTAAAACTTTGATAATGCAGAGTATAGAAAGTTAATCTGATGGCTTGTAATTGTTCTAATTCACGTACAACTTCACATAGACAAGCGAACATAGCATTACGCATTAGTGCTAAACAGGCCTTTCTGTGCGTTTATTATCGAAACAGTTTCAGAAGAGATGATGCTGCACGACTTAATACGGAAACTTGACGAATTTTGCGATCGGCCTATTTGTTTCCAACACGTTGATGACGCTGGCTATGCAGCAAAAATAGTGTTCTCAAAGAATTCTTCCTTTGACATCCCGTGACCGGTGCAATCGCCCGGCACCAAAGTCTGAAGTCTTTTTTGAGCTACACGAAAGTGGCGAAACTCACAATCCAGCAAGGACTTACAGTTATGCCGCAGCCTATGTGAAATAAAAATTTATTATAATTTAAAGTCAATAAGCAAAATTAACCGCAAATTCACATCGATGCGGTAGTCGGATGCGAAAGAAACAAATGTTACATTATTCCTCTACGTGCAGAATGGAAGACTAATTTTCTTTGATGTTCATTTCTTGTCTTGAAGCAAAGTGGAACCGACCAAGACACCTTCTAATGGAATGCATCTTTTTAAAAATATGCAGCGATAAGCGAAAATAAAGTTTAAAGGTTTTTACGCTTTGACGAGAAATGATTTTATGCAGGATTTCTACGCTCGCATCATATTTAATTGAGTAGCGTTATAAATGCTTTTAATTTAAAAATGAGGTGCTTGCCAGTAGGAATCACGGTTGATTCCATTATGTATCATACATTTATAACTTCTTTATACAGGTTGTGTACATTAGTAATAAACACTGTGACATTATAATATTCAATTGAAGAAGTAAAATTATCTCATTAAACATGGTCTCAAAAAGTATTCCTTGCCGATGTGTGCGCTCCTAAAACTGGTGGCCAAAATTGATATTTCAATGTAAAACTCCTGGTTAAACTTAATCGAATCAGATAAATGTTAAATATATATTTCGCTAAAATGCACCTATATTTGTAGAGAACTGTTCTGTTTTAGATGTAATAATGGTAAACTACCCTCACATACGATTAACAACATTGTAAAGAATAACATTAGTTGATAAAGAAAATCTCGAACCATCAATTACAAAGAAAATAGATATTACAAGTGGTAGCGTTTAGTACATGCATGTTTATGCATATTTTCCGTATTATATAATAATATTATATAATATAATAACCTATAAAATGTAGGTACTTAATTGAATGGAAGCAAAACACAATATTGTTACATTATGTAAAATGGCACGTTTTTTATAATAAAAACATAATATTTTAAAGTTATATAATATTTCGTTGCATATAAAAAGGAAAATGGAGAACCGGAAGGCATAACATAGTGGAAACACGCTTTGTATTTAGAAATATTTCTTCATATAATGTACAATTTGTAAGTGACATTATAATACCTCGATGCTATACCGGGTGTCCAGGACAAAATAGGGTACGTGGGGATATTGGAAACGGTAATAGATATAAGATTGGTCAAATAGGAAAAAGGTTGCATATTTATGTGCTCACTAATAATCCGGATTTATAGCTTTAAAAATTAAAACTGTTGCTTGAAGTACAGGACGAAAACGAAAAATGCCTGTTTTCTAAAAACATCAATATCTTATTTATTGTAAGAGATATATGCACCAAACTTTTAGGGCAGGGGTAATGTATAATAAGAACTTCAAAAATGTCCTGAAAAACATCCTACGCCTACTAAGTTTTGCGCAATCGTATCCTATGTTTTTCTGTACATTTTTGAAATCATCATAAAAAGAGCTTTTCAACCATGGATAACATTCCTAAGTTCAGTAAAAAACAATGATCGCAAATTGCGAAATTGCAATTTGACCGAAGTAGGTGTTGATTTAGAGGATTTCTCAAACAATATTAAGATTGTTTGTTAAACAGTTGTAATGGTTCTACATTTTCTAACGGTCAAACTGAGATTAACCGTTGTATATCTTCTCGATGCAAAACAAGTTGGTGATTCACCAAGTTTGGAATGGATATTTTTCGAATAGTAATAAATATGATATGTTGGAGTGTTTTATTCTCTGTAGGAGAAATGGCGCAAATGCCGTAGAAATGTATTTCAATAAATATCTGGGAAGACACCAGCCAGGTAGAAACGTCTTCCGGCGATTGCTTGATAATTTAATAAACAACGGCAGTTTCATTAAGTCGAAAAGCAGTAAATATGGAAACGAAAATGCCGAAGATATGGTTCTACAAGCGATAGTTGGAAACCTCGTACCGCGTTACGCGAGATTGAACCCACTATTGGTGTCTCTCGATCAACAACTGGTCATATTTCAAAACGCGAACGACCCGAATTTTGTCAATGGTTTATCAGAAAACATAATGATGTACTAAATTTTACCCTGAAAATTCTGTAGTCCGACGAGAGTTGTTTCACCAACTATGGATTATTTAATCGCAAAAATAATGTTTTCTGGTCCAATGAAAATTCATGATTAATACGTAGCATGAGGCAGCAAATTAAATGGGGATTTAATGTATGGATAGGCATCATTGGCACTCACATCGTTGGGCCATTTTTTTATAATGTACATTTAACTTCTGCTAGCTATTTAAACCTTTTGCAAACAGTAGTAGCAGACCGAATTATGGAACTACCCTGGCTGCCTTACAAAATACGTTCTTCCGACAGGACGGCGCCCCTGCACACAACAGTCAAATTATCACTGAGTTTTTGAACAAAAAATATCCCAATAGATGGATTAGAAATCGAGGACCAGTTAGATGTCCTACTAGATCACCAGATTTCACACCCCTGAATTTCTTTGTAGGCGCTATCTAAAAAACCAAGTGTATTCAAGATTCTACAAAACTGTAGAAGAATTACTTATGGCAGTGGAAGAGGCAATAAATGGGATTGATCCTTACCGAATAAGGCAGCCTTGTGAAGGAGTTTTGAAGCGATGCAGACTATGCATTCAAGAGAATGGTGGATTATTTGAACGGTTACTTTAATTTGGATGATTACTATAATTTGTTTTTGTTGTTTGTTTTCATTTATTTAAATAGTTCTAATATGTTCGACTAAACAGTTTTAATAAATTTACACCTATTTCGGTCAAATTGCAATTTCGCAATTTGTGATCATTATTTTTACTCAACATAGGAGTGTTATACATGGTTGAAAAGTTCTTTATATGACGATTGCAAAAATGTAAAAATCCATTATGGTGCTCATAAGAAAAACAAAAGTTCGATACGATTTCATAAAACTTGGTAGGCATAGAATACTTTCCAGGTCCATATTATCGATTACCCCTGCCCTAAAAATTTGGTGAATGTATCTCTTACAATAAATAAGATATTGATTTTTTAAAATACGCACGTTTTTAGTTTTACCCTGTATTTCAGCAACGGTTTTAATTTTTGAAGATATAATTCTGGATTGTTACTAGGCACATTAATATGCAACTTTTTCCCCATTTGACCATTTCCAATATCCCAATGTACCCTATTTTATCCTGGACACCGGGAATATTAAAAAATGAAAATATCACAATTGGAATTATATAATTTAATGAAAATACATCGTTTACCTGCACATTAACCGAAAGATACAATTTCTAATTTGGATACGTCGTCAGGATAAGTAGCTATCTTCTTGTATATTTTGTTAATATTCCATAATAATTTACAGCTTACTGTATATATTTTTAAGATTGCAAATCAGCACCAAATATTTATGCGATCGCCTTAGTAATATTACACGAACTCCTATTTGAATTTCGAATAATAACGATGACCGCCTAAAAGGTATTGGAAGCATAAAGTATTTTCACACCATTAACAGTAACTTAAATATAGCTCTTAATTCCGCACATGATCCTATACGTATCCGCGAAACTAAATTTGGCAGAATATTTAAACGTTTCTGGATTTTCTGCAATATATCCAGCTTTATATCAAGAGTATTTACAATTACTTACATATCGCCGTGATACCAACTGATTGTGGAACAAACATTGCAACTTGGTGGTCCAATTCCTGAAATATAACTTGATATATTCATTCATCAGCAGGACTCTTCTGAAAAAAAGCCGAATAAGTTTCTTTAAATTTTAAAGCCGTAAATATTGTAACAAAAATTAGAAGCCGTAAATGGAAAATTCTAGAATCATCTAGAATGCTTTCTTTATAATAAAATAGATGATGTAATCCGAAAATAACTCATTGCAGTAATTTATGTCTGTCAATTCAATTAGGTCAGCAATGAGTCATGGCATTACATCATTATTATAAGTAATATTCTTGAATGTTCTATTCCTATTGTTTCTAAAATATCTTTCCTATATAAGTAGCATATTAAATTCTCCTAGTAGTTTTTGTTAAAATCTTGTACTGTGCCTTACAGATATAAATATACATAAATAGAATTATAAATAAATGTTTGCTGTTGGTAGATTGTAAAATAAATAATTAAATATTTAAAATAAATTAGTGTACATAGTTACTTGTAGAA
>JAHWXV010504695.1:0-10177 GCA_024586415.1 Phrixothrix hirtus | reverse complement strand
ATAATAATTTGTGAAAAATATGCATTTCATTATAAAATTTACAAAATATGCAAAAAATGCATATATATGCATTTTGCATATATTCCGCCCCCTAGTAATATTGATTTCAATATTCAACCTAAACAACAATAATTAAATACAACAAAAGTCCGTATGCGTGCTCTGGTTAATTTTCCATATAAAACAATATATCTTAAATACACTTACAACGACAATGTGTCTGAGATTTTACGGCATAAATTTCTAAAAAAATATATAGGTATATATTACTATGTGCACACTCTTTCTAATGTATTTCAATTTTAATAGGGACTTACGTTAAAGTAATAAACATACTTTGAATTCTTGGACCTCATTAGTACATGCTTTCGCAGAAAGGTAGCGTAATTAACGTTTAAAATTTCATTACTTGATCCGTCTCAAGAACCATTCAGTTTGATTTGTTCATTGTTTTTACAAAATCATTTTATCGATATAGTTTTTATGAAACTTTTGTATCATATGATAGTGAAAATGTCTGTCCACCAAGAAAAATAAAAAATTTAAATTTACAATCTCAGAGAACGTTATACGATATTAATTAAAGCAACAGATAAACTGTTTACAAAACAAATTTGCATTTTTATTTCAACTATATACAATACCTGTTATATGTGAAAATGGCTACCGTAAGGCTTTTAATTTATATTACTTAAAATAAAAATAAAAATGATTAAACTCAGCACTAAAGGTATTAAAGGTTTCAAATAAAAAATTCTTGATTATTTACATTTTATTTACAGATAATTTTTATCTTTTAAATATGAATACCTTGTATAAAAATTAAAAAGGATATATAACCTCAATTTTAGAAAACAATTACTTTAATAAAAATCTGGTTTGAGACAACCCACGCCTTTCTCTTACATATTTTAAATTTAATATGAATTTATTTACCTTAGTTACTTTCCTATACACCTAAATTGTAAACTAAAATTAATTTAAAAGCATAAATAATTTTATTTATACATGTACTGAGAGCTTTATAATTAAATTTTGAGCTCATTTAAAGCAAAACTAATTTATAGATTTAAACAAAAAGTAATTAAGTATGCAAACAATGCACACAAATCATTAAAATATTAATTTATTTTAATTTTGAGGACGATAATTGGAACGATCTCCCATCCAAGTTACTCGCCAGGCAAAACCTTGCTTAACTCTAGAGATTTTTCTTAATAACTCACTTCAACGAGTTTTCTCAAAGAAACCAATTAGTTCATGTAATATAAAATTATAGGCGCAAGAAACGCTGCGAGTTTAAAATGAAAATCGTTATAGCCCTTTTCGAAAAAATTGCAAAAAACCTAAAAATCACAAGAATAAAGTGACACTTCCGGTCATTGAATTTCAACCACATTCTTACACGGAAGTCTTAATGTAGTATTAAACTAGTATATAAAATTTCACTTTTCTACGGCGTTTAGTTTTCGAAATATCTTGACCACATACGCAAGTACGCACACACATACGCACGCACGAGCACACGCGCCCACGCGCACAAGCCCACACGTGCATATACGTACGCACGCACAGACGCACGCACGCACGCACACACACCCAAAGACGCGCACGCGCACGAGAACGCACAGGCACACTCGCACGTACGCACCCTCGCACGCACACATACGCGCACACACACGCACACGCACACACACGTGCACACATACACACGCGCGCACACACGCTCGCACGCATATACGTACACACGCACACGCACACACACACACATGCACCCACGCAAACACGCACACACGCACATACGCACATACCCACACACGCACACACACACACACACACACACACACACACACACACACACACACACACACACACACACACGTACGCACACAGAGCGATTTCTAAGAACATGTTTTTCGGACTCAGGGGACCTGAAAACGTGTATTCCCGCTAAACTGGACATTGAAAATTTTGACAGACAACCAGACTTTCTGTATATTATATTTCATATTCGTAACGAACCATCGTTTAAAATAAAACTTTTAAAGAAGAATAAATTATTTTTTTGGGCTAACTAATTTAATATTTACAATGATACAATATTTAAGAGAAATTCTTATAGGTATAAAACGACAACACGAAACTTCAAGTTAAAAACATTGGAATTAAGGGCACATATCATTTCCTAAATTATTTACAACTCTAAATTAACAACACTAAGAATAAAATTACTGGTATCTTGTTCCAAAGTAAATACATTTATTATGTACAACCTATATATCGTTCCAAAATGCTGAAATAAATTGATTCAACATAAGAAAGTAAAAGCTTTTGTTGTAATACTTTGTGGTTATTTCTACAATATTAAATATTATTAAAAAAATAGCTTAAAATGTTAAATCAATTAACGTACGTCGATACATTAGCTAAGTTCAACTGTTAAAACAACATAAGCAGATAGTTGAATTAAATATTAACTTTTTAGTTATATCAAATATTTTAAAATACCATTTCCACCTTGAAAAGTTAACCTTTCTATTCAATTACTTTGACATTGCAAATACATTGTTCGTATTTAACATTCAAACATGCCAAATAAACCAATTATTAGTGTAGACGTTATTTGTTTCACATTAAACTGCGTGGACTATAATACAAAATTAAAGTAAAATTTCGAACACCTACAATAAGACTAACCGAAACTCACAACGAATTACATCATGTGATCTATTGGGTGAACTGATTTTATAATCGAAAGCAGAAGAATTTCGTAAATTAATTTGCAGAGACAATCTCAAATGATTTAGCGGTTCGATTGATTGTTTTAAGATAAAGCGTGACTTTTTTTGGAAAAATCAGCTCAGAAGCGAAAAATTCTAGTATATCAGATATAGATCGGAGGACAACTGCTATCTGACCGAAAATTTTGTTCAATTTATACTGATGATGAGATTTTTCAAAGAGATGAAACAGGATTGTTTTATAAATTACTTATATGAGGGTCATTCGGAAAGTAAAGAATGTTGTTTTATGACAAGTGACCGCATCCCTCCACCACCACCGTCGACCGGTCGCTACTGTGACACTCTTTCACTTCAGTCACTACGGTTAATTAATGCCTGACCCATCGAAATTTATAGTCAAATAATTAAGGTTTACGGTAATGTGATTAACGAAGCGTCAGTTCAAAAATGCTGCATCATGTGGACGTAAAATTCTTACGTCATAGCATAATATTATATTTATATTATTTATTTAATAATAAGGTGTTTTATATAACAATGTTAATTAAATGTTAATTACGTTTTAAGTGTATTATTCGCTGTTATATCCACTAACGTAACTAAACGGTCACTAAATTTACGTATATACTACAACCATTAACTAATCTCCATTACAATAATGATTTTGTTAACAGAACTGCCACAGTTGATTTACAAATTTTTTACTAAGTAAGTGAAACGGTGTTGGTACGTAATCAGATTAAAATTATCAGGAGAGATCTGGATATAAATGCAAAGAATCTTTTATGCAATCACTTTGAATTTAGTGCCTTTATTAACCATGATGATTGGAACATAATTAATGGTATATTTTTTAATCATGTGGAATTTCTATATATGTCGTAAATGACAGCAATTTGTCAACATTTTCCAGTCAATCGTACTTGAACGTATAGCATCGTGTTGGTGTTTGTAGCCACTTGTATCGCAGCAGTGTGAGTATTGTAAGTTCTAAAGGCATAGGAAGTGTGAAGTTTTGTGTTATGTTAATCCAGACGAAGAATATGCATCGTGTTTGTTTAAATAGCCATGATTCTTTTTGTTATAGTTGTGGAGGATTTATTGAGGAATCGCAAAAACGGCGATTTGCTCCCCTTGCAAGGAAGTACTGTTAACTTTAATTCGGATGTAACGTTGGTGATCAAAAAAAATATGACCTCCCATATCTGTTGTTTGACATGTCTTGGACTTCTGACACGCTGCTGCTCATATGATTTGGAGGAAACCGAAAGATCACACAATAGACTGTTATTTCTGTATGACACAAATACCTGAAACCACTTCGAAATCTTAGTACACGGTACAATACCCAAATGTACCATCTGCTAAGAATCCTGGGTGTCATAGTGCAGAATTACCGGTACCAAATTCCCCTGAAGAGGTGACATTGATTGAAGATAAATCTGGCAGCGAACATGGAGGAGATACGGAAGGCCGATTCAACATTTAAATAACTCTGTTCATCAAAGCAGTCACACCTTTTATCACAAAGAGATCTCAATGACCTCGTGTGTGATTTGAAGTTGTCTAAACAATAGTCTGCGCTTTTAGATTTTCGATTAAAGGATGAATCTTTTAGATTTTGATACGAAAGTGAGTGTACTTCCCAACCGCCATACCGTATTATCAGAATACTTCTTCCGCGACGGTGACATGGCTTTTATAAGGATATTGTATCCGTCATTGAGGCTTTTGACCACGAAGGCAGTGTAAATGAGTGGCATCTGTCCACATATTCAAGTAAAGTTAAACTAAAAGTAGTACTTATACACAACAGAACAAATTTCAATTTGCACCGATTGCTCGTGCAATTAACCTGTAAAAGATATGAAAACCTGAAAGTGCTTTTGAAGCTTATCCAATATGAGTTATTCATATCAAATACATGTGAAGACTTAAAAGTACTTGCAATTTTGCCTAGTATGCAGCTCGATTATATAAAATACTGCTGCTTTCTATGCGAGTGGGATAGCAAATATAGGGAAAACAACTATTCTGAAACAAATTGGCGTACTCGTAGTGAATTACTGCCTGGAGGGAAGAATATCATGAGCACTCCCCTTGTCATTGAAAAAATGTAGATCTGCCTCCACTGCACGTCAAACTGGGGCTTGTCAAAAACTTCGCATGGTTTCATGCATTTGCAGTAGAAATCCCCTAAGATTAGCGATGTCAAAATAAAGATAGGAATAGTTGTAGGACTATGAATTAGAGAGTTAACGGATGATGACAATCTTGTTGTACTGTTAAATGATCTTGAAAAAATGGCATGGCCGTCTTTTAAGAGTGTCTGTAAGAACTTTTAGGCAATCATAAGGCAGAAAACTATCGCCACATTGTATATGAACTCCTGAGATAATACCATCGTATGGGATGTAACATGTTACTAAAATTGTATTTCTTGAACGATCATTTGAACTACATCCATCGTTAGCAACAAGCACGGTTAAAGTTTTCACTAGAACATTTCACAAATGGAGAAGCGGTATCAAGACAAATGGAGTGCTGCAATGCTATCCGTCTACTTATCAACCTTACAAAAAGCAGTTTCTGAGACAAAATTTCGTAAGAAATCAGGAAGGAAACATTTTAAGTTATATGACCTTAACTTGTATTTATTTTTATGTTATTTATTTCTTATAAACTTTCGTTTAATCACATATTTTTACACTGTAGCAGTTTTTTTTTATAAGCAGTTGATATAAATCGGATAATTTCGAATTTTTGAGGTTTTACCGAGTATTACGTAAAAACTAAGGCGAATGCGCAAAAACGACATGCATATTTTAATTCAATGTGGAAAATCCTATTAAAATCGACAACGTTTCTTCATATGACAGATAAAAAATGTTTTATTTTGTACACCAGTACTATTTAATTGTGATTTATTTATTTTGTTTATTTATAGATTACGCAAGTACTTAAACATATGTGAGAATACATGTAAAATATTTGCTTATTAGTGAGTCCATCATCATCAAGCATATTAGAGTATTCTTCGAGATATTGATTTGCAGAAAAATCGTAATCACACCAGAGGTCATAGATTAGTAAGCTATTGAGAAATAGGTCACCTGGAATCACACTTAATTGTAAAATAGTTACAATGTAATTACTAAATATGTAACCTGACCTCAAAAGTAATGCTAAATTAGTATACCTGGATGTGCGGGGGAGAGATGCTATTAAGGGATAATAATTGAATAACACTGATGCTTGACTTAATACATCATTGTCTATAGTAATACAAGTGTACATATTCGCAATAGTTGCTTTAGTAAGAGATATCTACCTACAGGTGTTGGTCAACGCATTTGAAATATAAATAGCCGTTTAACCTTAACTGTGGCTAACAGCTACGGATGTATTAACAGTATCATTAACATTTTGTTATTTCTATTTCATGTTATGTACTTAATTAGATTCATTTTTGTTTAGGTTATGAATTAGTAGATGCAGGTTTTGATGTTTGGATGATGAATGTCCGTGGGACAAGATATTCAAGGAAGCATGTGGATTTAAATCCAGATGAAGATGATAGGCAATATTGGGATTTCAGTTGGCATGAAATATCAATTACCGATACAGCAGAAACAATTGACTATATTAGAAATTTAACCAAGCAGAATAAAATATCTTACATCGGCCATTCCCAGGGTACAACATGTTTATACGTTTTACTATCTAAAAAACCGGAATATAATAAAAAATTGAATGTAGCGTTTAGTTTAGGACCTTCGGCATTTGCAAAGCATTTTTTACACATGCTTGCACCGTTTCTTTTTTCTAACGGAGAATATATTGAAGTAAAACTAGTATTCCCAGTTATTTCTTAATTATAATATGCAATACTTTATAGGAACTAGCAAGGACACTGGAATTATATGAGTTACCTGGAATTAACGATTATTGGAGGAAGATAGTTCTAAATATGTGCAATGATAAATCAAGATACCAAAATATATGTTTAAATATAATAAGCTGGGTGTATGGATGTAATGCACAACTACGGAATGCAAGTTTGTACCAAAACGTTTTAGGGCATATTCCGGCAGGAAATTCTCTAAAGCAAGCATGGCATTACCTTCAGCTTATAAGATCAGGTACAACCAATACTTAAATAACTAACTGCATAGAAATGTATCGCAGTATATGAACTTTCTCGTAATCTTTAGAGATGGGCCTTGGATGATAGTAAAATCAAAGGCATTTGTATTAACTCAAAGTCCATTCATCTTACACGAGTTTAGACTTCAGTTGTTTGGTTGCACTTCATAAGAGTTTCACCATTCATAGTGAATTATTGGCATTTTCGAAGGTTAAAAAACACGTATGCTCAAACATAGCTTGGTGAATTTTCAGTTTAACAGTATTCCAAAAATAGGGTTCGTGCCGTTGTTCATTAATACCGTAAATAACTACCACTGTTCCTATATTTGAAGATATTAACTTTATCCAATCTTAAAATATATTATTGATATCTCATTTGGAGATAGAAACCAACTACGAGGGCATATTTTTATGTAGTCTACCTACCTACAAAAGAAAGAATTAAGAGCTTTAAAAAATTCCGTTTATATACATAACTACCTTCAGCATTTACACATTTAGTCAAACGCGTTCATTGCCTCGGAAAATGTTTTTTTAAGGGGGCTTCAAAATATTAATTTACAGCAAAGTTGTCCTCGTTGAAGCTCAGTGAATTCACATTTATCGATAATGCATTGCAGTATATCTTTTCAACAATCTAGTTGAAGCGTTTGTCCATGAACCTCAGAATTGATTATAGATCCTTTCTGCATGTACTCAACTAATAAAACGCCTTCTTTGTCTCAAAACACAGTTGCCATCAATTTTACACCAGACGATTGTGTTTTCGCCTTAGGTAAGCTCAAGTCTCATCACCAATCACAATTTCAAAAATAAAGTTTCTGTCGCCTTTCAAGGAAGCCAAATTCCCCTGAAAATTTTCTTTTCCCACAAGCTTCTGCTCTAGTGTAAACGGTTTGTGAATGCAACCCGTAGATACTTTTTTCGTGCATTAATCATCATACAAAATTTTTAAAACAGTAGTTTCGGATATGTTAACATCCGCAGCAATGACGAACTCTTTCATTCGCCGAGTGGATAACACTAAATCTTCAACTTTTCTTGTGGTTTAAGCAAATCTTGCCTCAACAGGTCTTACTGATTTTGGATCACCCCGTATGGACACTCTGTCCCATTTAAACTGTTTAGTCCAATATTTCTCTTCAAAATATGACAGTCATTCATCTCCATAAGCGGTAATCTTGCGTTCCTGGATAACTTTTAGTCTATGACTTTCTCTTTGTGATCATTGTTGACTTATTAGTAGAACAATTAAAAGTTACAACTACATAAATAATTCAGTGAATATATACCTAAATAAAATAAATATGAAAGTCTTCGTATTTACATATACAAATTGAAACATTACATAATGATTTACATATGTATCAACTGTTGTGGCTGTCGCAATGTTTATTTATGCGAAACATTGCTGTCACTAACCGACAATCTACGAGGTGAGTTTAAAAATCAGCTTTCCCCCATTCCCCGTTCAAATTCCTTGTTAAAATATAATAGAGACCACTAAATTGATAAAAAAATTTCTAAATTATTATATTAAATTGAACAAAGTACAAATAAAATTAAACTAACAATTGTGTATTTTTACAGTGTAAACTGAACTCATACATCGCACAAGAGTTTCGTTTCACCACATAATTAGATTCATTTTCAGTACAAGGCATTATTAATATTCCATGAAACAATAAGGTTATAAGTAATGAAGAGGTCTAAATTACACAACTATATTTATAAATATAAGAAACCTCTTAGCAGAACCTTGGCTTTACAGTTCTGACGTCTTAACTTCTAAAGGTTCAAATTAAATTTGTCATTTATTATCATTTAATTTGTACATTTCCATGAGATTGACATAAATTTCGGTAAATAGATAAAAATCACTAGTTATATGAGAATTATGTAAATTACAACGATTCTTACACACAAATGTTGCTTAATATTATGTACGAAGGAGCACAAGACCTTTTAGGAAGCTACCTAAGATGAAGGTGAGTCAAAATTTAAAAAAACTTAGGTCAATGACTACCGAGCATCTGAGGTAAATTCTCGGTCGTAAAAGAATATTAACTTTTGATACAAAACATGTTTGAAATTTAGGATTAAAGTTTTACTTCTAATGCGAGTTCATACGCTCACCTTGAAATCAGCTCCTATTATTTCGAGTACATAGTATTTATGGTATGCAAATTTGGTTTTTGTATATTTGCAGGTACCTTCGTCCTAGGACACAAGAGTTGTCAACGCAGAATTTACGGTATTTCCTTTTTCAAGTCGAAGATACAACTTGTCGGCGGTTTTTAATTCACATTTTACCTAGATTCTCTCCCAGATTCAAATTTAATTTTAATACGTTCGCGTTAGTAAATATTGTTTTGATTGTATGTTGCAGAATATGTCACTTGAGATTTATTATTTATATTTTCAAAGTGCATACGGGATGTTCTTAGAATTTGATTTAAATCGCGAAATAAACTTTGGCCTTTCCGTTAGATTTTAGCGGCATGCATGCAGTTTTATGCCCGCACTTCATGAAAAGACGTCGGATTTTTGTGTTTCGGGCCTTTTATAAGTTTTTGTTAGTTCCCTTTCTTGGTTTAGTTTGCAAATTAGGTGTCCAAATTTCAAATTGATATCGGTTTGTGTTCATTTGAGACTGTTTAAATTTAGTTGGCTGTAACACCGGCCCGACTTAACCCTGTGCAGTTTTATATACGTTACTCTAAATCGGTAGCAATTTATTTTATGCGGGGTCTTGCATCTTTTATATTTTTACAATTTTAAAACTCTTCTCAAGTAAAATCCTTTATTTGCAGGTTTGCACTCTCGCAGTTTTAGTTTATTTCACTACTAGCTTTATTTCCCAAGCTATAATTTTCTTTTATTAGTTAGGATGCTGTTTGGGTTAGGTTTAAGATAGCGTTATACACTACCTAATACACAATTTTTAGAAAAACGAAATAGTTGTAAGTTTATTTAATTTTTCCAATATTGAATTTGTGCGTGATTTGTATAAATCCACTAGGAATTTAATACTATATTCAATTTAAATCTTCAAATAACCACCTTTCTCACATTTCTTGCCCTCTGTGCATGTTTTTATCGCTACTGTAGTTATTTGAATTGCCCAATCAATTCTGACGTATCACGTTCAATTTCAAAGATAATATTACGGCACATAAAAACGTTATTGCGTAGCCGTGCCCTTTTATTGATATAATTATCAATATAGTTTGGTCAGACGAGCGGTTCTTTGTTTATTTGCTGGCTCGGCTTACAATAACTGT
>JAHWXV010504607.1:0-15388 GCA_024586415.1 Phrixothrix hirtus | reverse complement strand
CTATGTAAAATAAGAATAATAGGCTGACTGAATGATGAATGACTGAATAATTTATTAAGTGGGCACGTGCCCTTGTGCCCTTTAGAACGAGCCGCCACTGCTGAATAGTAAAATACGTTTTGTTTGCGTCCAGGTTTCGACAGCTCCGCATACATTTACTACGAGGAACGATCATGGAGGCTGACTGATACCGCACCGCCAAATCTAAGGTTGTATGGTATTTTCTATGTCGACGCATGAACTAAATGCAATGTGGTGTCAAGCTAAATCTGATGCGTCAAACCAAATGTTCTTCGCTCTAACCAAACTGCCCATCTAAACGGGCCTCCTCAAACACAATTTAAAACGCACGAATTTATCTGCTGTCAAGCTAACGTTAAGCTGGTCCACAGAAGGACGTAATTAGTAAAATTTAATAACTCAAACTACTGTTAATTCGAATTCGGTTCGGTTTATCTAAAAAGATGAAAATGACGTTTAGCATTACTGCAGTAAGACAAAAATAATTATTACACAATCGGACATTAAACTCTCTGTCATAACGCGTGTCGATCAAAATTAATCCAAGTAAAAATCAAGGCAGCGTTTAAAAAATTTGGAGCCTTAAGCAACGTGAATTACAATTCGATTATAGGGCATAAAAGATCCGTACATTCGTGTCTGAATTATATTCGATTATTATAACAATAACTAAAGTAAGATATAAACAATAAAATATTGAAATCAAGCTTCAATTAATTTTTGAAATCATTAAAGCAAAATTTATGGAAAGCAACATAAAACGAAGCCAGACTAATTTAATTTATCTTTAAAAATAGACATTAAGTAGTGGTAGATTATTGCTTGAATATCTAACTAACCACCGAAGATAAGCGTAAAACAATTAAGACAGATAATTATGTAAAATAAACAGGAGAATATAAGAAAAAAATTTAACTTCACCAAGCATCGATTTTCGTTCTAAGACCCAACATGTTTGGTTGATTCCTACGCTAATTGAAGGCATCTGAGGTTCTAGACCAATTATAGGTGGATTCAGAAGCCAACGTACAAACAAACTTTGATGACGGACTAAATGACGGTTTAGCTTATTCGTAGTCAAGCTTGTATAAACATACAGCTGAATAGACCAAGGTAATACTTAGAACTATAAATTACGAAATAAAATTAGGAAATCGCAATTAGTTATCAGAAACAAAAGGGAGATTGAATATATCTTACCACCACATGTTCTGAAGGGTGTAGAAAGAAGAGTAGTACAATTAATAACGTATTTAAGCAGACATGCTCTTAATCGTAATGAAGCGACATGAATGATGCAATCACACAGAAAATGAATCGAAATTTATCAAGGTGTAACTCTTAACAATACAGTCTAAACTGGTTTGCAAAGTACGAAAAACTGTTATCAATAAACCTATTTATACATCTAACGAAAGCTAGTAAAATTCTGTTGAATTTAAGAACGTCGAATTATGAGTATGCATTGACGATCATTTAGTAAGATATGCGAGGAAGTGGGGTGATTTTTAGAGGTGATTGTAGGCAGAACAAAGTGTATGAATCGGTTATATCCGCTATAATTCCAATAAAATCGAATTAAGACGATAACCTTCTCCATTTATACATGGTAATTGTGCCAGTGGCACATAATTTATAAAGGATTTTCCAATAATTAATGATGTGTGATAGCAGGAATATTAAAATATATCCAAAAATAGACTCTAGGCATACTAAGGGTGGGAAACAAGTTTTTCAATTAAATAAAAGAGCTTTTAAAAATAAAACACAATTTATTTAATCTTAGAACTTATTTGGCGCAGTCGGTAGGATCTGCCAAATGAAATAGGTCTGTTTTAACAGTTAATTTGGCGGAACGAAAGCGGTTAACTACGGAAGAGAAAATAGAAAGCACAGTTTGTGAAGAACGAATTCGCCCACACTGGTATCACAAATTTGACGGAGGACAGAAATTACCAGCTATAAGGACTTAAATCCCCCAAATCCTATTGGCATTAGAATAAAGAAAAATCGACGGACAACAATGAAAATTAAACTATAAGTCCATTTAAGCTCCTTACCATTAACATTTTTCAGTTTTTGCAAGTGGAATTAAATAATTTTACAAACTAGATTACTAGTTATTTTATGACGGATACTGACGATCTAGTAAGTAAGTTCAATAAGGTTTTAAGGGCCACAATTAACAAATCAGAATAACAAACAGATTCAACAATGGCAAATTCCAGACCTGTAGAATATCAACTTCTTAGATTATATATTGAGAATATTTCCCGTTATGACGATAACCCTAATACTTTAAGAATTTTTATAGCAAACTGCGAAACTTTAATTACACCATTTTCCGATGCAAATAATCCAAATTTGAATCAATTCATATCGCGAGCTATAATAAGTAAATTAACTGGTAGTGCACTAATATTAATTGGACCGAGGACAAAATTAAGAACCTGGAACTCAATTTTAATTTTTAGTGAACAAAGAAATACAGATTGTTTGGAACAAGATTTGATCAATTTGCACCCCTTAAGGAACGAAACACTATACAACTTCGGTATGAGATGCCAAGATGCGAGAAGCCTGATTATTTCTAAATTAAACACTTTGAACTTAACAGAACAGGAAAGGGCAATAAGTTATAGTAGTTTAGCTCTTAGAACATTTTAAAGAGGTCTTTCGGGACAAATTCAAAATAACATTCATTTAAGAAACCCAAATAACCTCAAAAAAGCTGTCACTAGGAAAAAAATTTCTTTTACAGTAAAAATTAGAGGTAACACCTTGAATAACCAAAACGCTTATAAACCTATTTTAAAAATATCACTATACAACCCATGAGTAACTCAAAGAAATTCACGTTTTACAAGCCCCTGTCAGGTTTCGTTGGCGTCCCACGCCTAGTAAACAAAATTTTTTTAAATTTTCCGCCGTGTGTTCCCTAGTAACGGTGTGGTTGGCAAAACGATAGAAAGAAAAGTAAATAAATGAGGAAGTAAAGAAATTTTCTTTGGTTATTCTGTCGGATAAAACGCGAGAGACGAGTTTTCTTACCCTCCGGGGCGATTGAAAAACAAGTATAGTTTCTCGCCCGGATAACGCACATGAGACGTGTTTTTCTACTCTCCGTGACGTTTGGAAAATTATGAACAAAAATTATGTTGACGGTTCTAGATGATTTCCACTTTGATGGATTGCGAGAGGTATAATTGGTGTTAACCCGTCACGAGACCCACACGGGTTGGCAGTTAAAAATGCGCGTAGGACGTACATGTAAGAATCGGTCGTGTGAGTGATTTCCTTGTTTTGAAGTGTCCGAGTGGTGTGTGTAAGGTTTCCGCCGTGTAGTGTCGGAACACCTGGCCAGAGAGATTGATTGGTGTATCATCGAGAATTTACCTGCCTTTTCCACTCCGGTTGCAGCTTCTTTGGGCCTATGAGGTCCCTCTGTTGCTGCAGGAATCTAGAAATAAAATCACGAATGACGATTTTGGTTGTGTGAAGTGACAACTAAGTCTAAGGTACCCCTTTTTTATCACATTGTTCTTTTGCTTCCCATACAAATGGCGTTATTGTAATGTCAATATATATCGGCAAGAATCCAAATTAATTGATAGTCCCGGCTGCCAACTTGTAGACGCTAGCTTAAACTTCCCGTTACGAGGGGAGCCTATCCACTTATGGACGCATATCTGCGTTGATTGTAACTAATATATTTAAACATTAATCATAGTTATAGTAAATTGATTAGTTTTCCCTGTCCCACTTGAATTAGGCCACACTCAAGAGCCGGGGAAATTATCTGTAAACCTTTATACCCTGCTGTTTTGTGTATGTTATATAAGCCCTTTTCAGTGTCCGGCCCACCAGGAGCAGTGGCGCCCCCTTCTATATTTCAAATCTTTGTACGCTTTTTCCAGTGTATCCCTAGAGCACGTACGTGCTGGTACAATTCTACAGGGGCTCTCCCTCCTCTGAGGAGTTAGCGCGTCATCAGCATCGTTGTAGAGCGTAACGCTAAACGTGCCTGTGACACCCCCTAAATAATTCGCATATAAATTTCCAACATTATCATAACTCTCTTTTATGCCTAGAAACGAATTAAATCGTTCGCAATTTAAATCAAATCTTTTTAATGCAACGCAACAAAATGTTTCAACACAATGGAGATCTAATTTTCCTAGTAATCCTCAAAATTCACATTATACTCGACGAAATCTAAGTCAAATTACACGCACTACACAATCATTTCCAAACGATAAACCTTTTCTCAAATCTAACGTAACGAAACAACATAAACCAGAGCCAATGGATACTTCTACAGGAAGTACATTGTTAAATCGCTACGCATTATATACGCAGGATATAAATCAAGTATATTTAATGGAAAAAATACTGATGAAAACTGCAGCAAACAAGATACAAACTACTTAGAACCATATCAACAACTTTCATCGATAGACCATGAAAATTCATCTAATAACGTGGATAATTGCTATCAAGTCACAGAAGAAGCGCACAATGTAGCTTACGAAACTCAACTTGACAGCGATGCAAATTTTTACATAGACAGCTTTCCACACGACCCAACTTAATATATTTAAATCTTCTGAAAGCCAATATACCTCATATTTTTATCCCTGCGAGCGAACTTTTTGATAGACACAGGTAGCACACGTAGCTTAATGGATCCCCAATTAGCATTTAAATTTTATAAAAATTATATTCATAACGAAGACTTCCATATATAAATTGCTCACAATATTAGCTATCATAATAAAAGCTATGGCAATCCCTATATTTAAGCAACTCAACGTACCAGGAACTCATAAATGTTATGTATTTATGTATTTATATGTAGTCAAAATTATGATGATCTGATAAGTATTGATTTCCTAAAACAAATGAAAGCCACTCTGAACATCGATTCTAAATTAATTACAAACCCTATGTTAAAATTCCAATTATTTATGAAAGTGCAGAACTAACAAAACTAAAAGATAGTTTCAAAATAAAAAACTATGCTATAACGATATCCGCAAGAACAGAACAAATCGTAAAACTATCGGTAAGTCAAGCAAATGGTGTAAGTTATGTAAATTATATGCAATTAGAGAAAAATCTCGAATTTCCCCAAGCTTTGGTATGTATAAATAATCATTTTGCTACAACTATTATTAATTCGAAACCAACACCTGCCGAAATCATTATAAAAGAGCCCATCGAAATAGAACTGATGGATATTGAAGGAGTAAACTTCATAGAAGAAGCAAATGATTAACCTAACAGTGCATATGAAATACAAAATACAATGTTGAAATCAAATTTAGGAAACCGTCGTTTAGAACATTGTATTCCAGAGGAAGAACAAGAAATAAGGGAATTGAGTTATTAATATAGACATGTATTCTACTGTGAAAAAATTCCCCTAAGATTTACCAATCAAATACAACACAAAATTAACCTTACAGATGACACCTATATTTACCAGAATATACAGATACCTCGAAGTTCATAAAACAGATGTAAAAGAACAAGTAAAAAAGATGTTAAAACAACCATCCTTGTCTCCCTGGTCAAATCCAATTTGGATAATTTCTAAAAAAGTGGATACCTCGAGGAAAAAGAAGTGGTGAATGGTAATCGATCATCGCAAACTAAATGAACGAACAATTACAAATAAATACCCACTTTCCAAAATATCGGATATTCTAAACAAATTAGGAAAAATCCAATATTTTACTACCTTAGATTTGGCCAACGGATTCCATCAAATAGAGATGAATTCCGGTGACATCTAGAAGACAGCTTTTTAACAAAGAACGGACACTATGAATTTAGAAGAATTCCATTTGGCTTAAGGAATGCTCCAAGTACTTTTCAAAGGGTCATGGGTAACATTTTGAGAAGTATTCAAAACGAAACATGCTTGTATACTTAGAAAACATCGTTATATTTAGTACTTTATTACAAGAACATATTGATCGACTAAAAAAACAAGTTAATTTTAAGATAAAACTAGATAAATCAGAATGTTTTCGAAAATAAAAATAAGTTTCTTATTTAGATCATGTCATCACGCTCGACGGAGTGAAACTCAATCTGGACAAAATCAAAGCTATACAGAATTTCTCAATTCCCAAAACTCAAAAGGATATAAAGGGCTTTCTCGGATTAGTTGGATATTACAGAAAATTCATAAAGGATTTCGTAAAATTTACCAAACCCTTAACACAATGTTTGAAAAAAATTCCAAATTCGTTTACAATGAAAACTTCACGTCAGCATGCGTTACTTGCAAAAAACTGTTGATTAATGCTCCAATACTACAATATCCCGACAAAAAATTTTACTAACGAAAGACGCTTCAAATGTGGCCTTATGAGCAGTGCTTTCTCAAGGACCGATCGGAAATGATAAACTAATAGCATACGCATCTCGAATGCTAAACGAATCAGAACAGCGTTATAGCACTATATAAAAACAATTATTGTCAATTGTTTGGGCCTGTAAATACTTTAGGTCATACCTTTTTGGACGCCAATTTACAATCTACACGGATCATCGACCATTAATCTGGTTATTCAACCTAAAGGAACCAAGCTCAAAATTAGCATGCTGGCGACTAAAATTTGAAGAATTCGACTACAAAATAACGTACAAGAAAGAAAAACTAAATACAAATGCTGATGCATTATCTAGAGTCACTATCAATGCAGAAGAAAACGAATCCATTATCAATAACCCAGGTGAAATAAATTTTGACGTAATGGAATACCTACGGGAAATTACCCAAAATGAATCATTAGATAATACCCAAACGCGTGTAACACAACCACCAAAAATAAAGTCAAAGATCAAAATTTTGCAAGATATACAGATTAGACCACCTGATATAAACAACAAAAATTTGGCTAGAACCTCAACTCAGCGTACTAATGCTAACGAGACAACGAACCACGGAATAAAAATATTAAATGAAATGATCAATAACAAAGTAAACTAAATTTTAATATTTCGACAACCATATCATAGACTAGATGTAGAACAAGAAAACTATCAACATCACAAAATTATAACCGTAAAAATTGCTAAAATAAACAATGAAAACCTAATTTTCCAATTTTTAAGGGACTATATGATTGCTAGCAAAACATACTCTATGCATTTCCACACTGAAAATCTATACAAACAATTTAATAAGGTATACCTCACAAAATTTTTAGGACCCGGTCAAAAAATTAATTCGATATCTAGGTAGAGTAAATACAGTAACTGATAACGAGGAATAAGTTATTCTAGTCAGAAACCATCATGAATCTAAAGTAAGCCATAGAGGTATGAACGAAACTTTAGAACGCCTTAAAAGCAACAATTACTGGATAAATATGAAAAGCACAATTGCTGAGTACATTAATTGATGTGTAATATTCTAGGAAAACTCCGTATACTCCACTTATGCTAACCGAAACTGCTTCAAAACCATTTCAAATAGTCCATATCGACATTTTTTGTTATGACAAAAGCAACTATTTGACTCTAGTAGATGCATTCACAAAATTTGCACAGGAAATACAAATAGCAGGAAAAATAGCTATAGACATTAGTGATGCCCTAATTAAATACTTTTCATCTTTCGGAATCCCCGAGAAACCAGTAATAGACAACGGAACTGAATTCAATAATGATACTGTTGAAGAAATATTAAAACTACACAAACTTATTATACATTTTACCATTCCCAAACATCATGAGTCAAATAGTACAGTAGAACGTTTCCATTCCACGATTATTGAACATTTAGATTAAAGCGATGCAGTAAGATATGACAAAGCGATTGAGACATTATCCGACAATCAGATAACGATAAAAACAATTGTTAAGGAACAAACTTTTACAAAAATCAATTGAAACCTTTAAATCAAATATTCGAAACTTAACGAATAATCAAATTATTTATGAATCACGGATCAAACAAATTCAACAAGCCTTGGAGTCCATTCATATTAAAACTATTGAAGCTTATACATTTTTCTTTACATAAATGACACTTTCCCAAATTATTTCCGCTTTCCAATTAATATATGACTTTCTTGAAAGAATTCAAACAGCCATTACATCTTCATAATTAAACGTTCTTCATAATTCAATGATCAATCCAAAAGAACTACTAAGGGAAATGAAACTAATAAAAAAACTTTTCAAGCAAAGGCTACTTTTTGAACCAATCCAAAATAATATTTTATATTTTGAAAAGATTATAAATATAAAAGCATATAGTAAACAAAACGAAATAGTTTTCATCTTTGAAATTCTAATTGTAGAAAACGAGAATTATAACTATTACCACTTATATCCTTTACCGGTACCCCAAAACAATCCCTTCAAAACAATTCTACCCAATCCAAAACCATTATCCTGAGCGAGAACTACGTACGCTCCGATTGAAAATGTCAAGGTGTTCCAAATGAGTTTATCCATGAAGCCAACCCAATAGCTGTAACGGAAACCAAGGACATTCCCTGCGAAGTCTAAATACTAAGATTCACGCTGAACCTTACCAATTGTCAACAAATACCCGCGGAAGTCAAGGATGTCAAGACAGAAAAATTAGAAAACAACCAGTCGATAGTGATTGTACCAAAAACGACAATGGCTTCACAAAAGTGTTGTTCATTACACATTAATTAATTAATTCAGTTAACTTGTATTCAACAACATAAAATATTATACTTTAATTAAATAGTACTTGAAGGTTAAATTATTTTCTTAAATATTTGCATTTTAAATAAAATCAAGTATTAAAGTTTCCATTAGTGCGTAGCGCCAGTTAGAAGGATGATCCTAAAGAAATCCAGACAGGTACTAATAAAGTTAACAGCTCCAATAAAAATATTGCTAGAAGCCGTGAGAAGTTTAACGTATTCTGTAATACACAGAAACAGGCAAACTTGTAAAACTCTTGGACGGGATTGGTTAAAAGGATTTTGCACAAATTTCATAGTCATGGAAACAAAAACTTATAAAAGTTCCTGCACCACCAGAAATCGAAGTCTTTGGGTTCCACCTTTAATTCTACATAGTTAGAATAAACAAGTGTTGTAAGTCCAATGCCAAGATACAGAAATCGATTAGTTGATAAATAGTTCTTGATATTTTAATTACTGATGCAAGTTGAGCGAAGACGTCATTTCCAAAATTATCACAAGGCAGTAAAAATAGACTACCCAAGATCAAAGAAAATTTGGGTAGCTCTATTCATTAAATTCATCAAGAAAAGCACGCAATAGTCCGAATTTGCGGGCTTGATAAACGTCAAATTTACTTAAGAAAATTGGACGTCAACTAAGTGAAAATTTACAAACATTATTAAAACAATGAAGAAATAAAATTTTTATTTGTTTTCATTTAAATAATTATAACAAGACTTTTTAAATTTTAAATTTTATATTTTAGTCTAAGTTGCTAATATTACGCCGAAAATCACGTAACATAGGTTAACGGCCTGATATTATAAAAATTGTTAATTAGTTTTAAAATTTCATTTTTAATGAAAACTTGTTTATATGTATATCAGTTATTTATATTTGAAATAATAAATGTTTGTTTAAACTTTAATCTAGTTTTGGCTTATGCAAAAATAAATACAAGTACGCAAGGTAGAGTCATAATATAATCCAATGTAATTTTTAGAAAGGTACTCGACCCTTTTAACAAATTGACAGGTGAAAACAACCTTCAAAATTCTAAATTTATTAAACAGTTTAAAATATTATGTTTGCTGCTTTGTTTAAAGTTAATGCACGCTATCCAATCAATTATTAATAACAAGCCATAAATCAACGCAGTGTGCAGTGAAGTGCGATCATAAATAATTTACCCCTCACAGGAACCTTCCTAATAGAACTTGATTACCAACGCGAGATTAGAATTGAGGACGTAAAAATAAAAAATCACAAAAATACTAAGATAAGCACTAACTTTGATAATTTTCCAATATTAAATATTAAGGATCATTATATTACAAATACTAAAATTAATTTCAAAACCTTAAATTTAGATCAAATTAGTTTAGATGAAGAATGAATTATTCAAAGCGAATTAGAAACGCAAAGTTAAAATTTAGAAGGAGTTTCAAATGTTCCAATACATTTCGATAATATCAGTGCATGGACAATAATTATTTATATTCTAATTGTATCATTTTCACTATATTTATTTATTAACTTATACAGGAAACATAAGTGCAAGGCATTGCAAAAGGACGAAAAACAAGTGCAAAATCAGCTAAATTTAGCATTATCGAATCCTGTTGCAAGCCCCAGAATTTCGATTTAAAGGTGGAGGAGTTATATCATCAGATATCAGATACTTACCAAGACTTAAGTGACTAGACCATTTTCTGTTGAGTTGCAGATCTCACGGTAAAAGCGTTGATGCAACATTAACAGCTAGATCATGCCCTGCTGAATTGCAATTCTCAAACTAAAGATTCCATTGATATGATAATATGAATTTCCACAATTTAATAGCTATAACATAAAATAAGTTAGTTCCAGTTTTGCAGAGCTCAAAATCAGATGTCACTTCCACTTCAAGTCACTGTCAATTCAAAATTCTACTTCATGAAAGATAAAAATAATAAGATTGAATAAATTGTGTTTTCTTTTTAAAAACTCTTTCATTTAATCGCAGAACTTATTTTGGGCGATTATTTTTAAGTGCAAAACGTAAAAAGACAAACTTTTCCAAATACATATTATGAGGTAGGACATAGTGGAAACAGTGGCCAATGTTAAAGATTTTCAGAAATGAGTAATAATACCGTTAGTCAGATATTGTCGACTAAAATTGTCTAAACAAATTTGAACTATGAACGATTATTATTTTAAAATATTCACGTACTGAAAATCATTGTCCTTGGAATAAATTGCTTTTAAAAACATGATTTTTGTATTTTAATAGTTCATTATTTCAGTTGTCTGAAGAAAAATAATTTTATTTATACCTTGTGAATATTGGCTATACTTATAATACAAATAATTTTTTCCAAGTCAAAATAGTTATTTGTTAAAAACATTTAAATAAACTATCAATAATTAATAAATGTAATAAAAATAAAATTTAAAAACCTTTAAAAAATATCTTATATGGAATTTTACATGTATAAATTTGAAGTTATTTTATGCGTAGATATACGGGGTGTTTCAAAAATTAGGTGCATTACGTTAACAGCAGATAAATAAACCATGTGTCTAAATTGTATATTTTTCAATATAATTGCAATTAAAGTTTTCAGCCCGACCCTGGTTTTAGCTTGGTCCACAGTATCTACCGATAAGTGACTGGCCGTTTGTAAGGCCCTACAACAGAATTACACATACGATTTAACATATCTCAGTTGATTATTGAATATCCGTAGATGTGTTGAATTATTGTTTCAAAATAAAGTTTAATTAGATCAGCTTTGAACAATATGCACATTTTCCACTTTTTTACAGAAATTAGTTTAAGTTATTCTTTGGCACATTTTATATAACCACAAGTACCATTTTTATTTGGTAAGTTAAAAACTAGATCAACTTTTAACAATATACTTATTTGCTTGTTTGCAGAATTAATTTAAGTTATTCTTTGGCACTTTTTACATAACCACATGCATTTGGTAAGTTAATGATCAGATCAACTTTGAATAATATACTTATTTTCCTCTTTCTGCTCCACAAATTTTTGAACCACAGTTTGAAGAATTGCCGGATATGTCTGGTTTCACCAGGATCGTGTCACGTCTTACACAGCCAGAATTTCAATTACTGCTATAAGGAAGCTGTTTTATAATCGTTTGGTTTCCAGTTTCAGTAACATTCCGTGGGCCGCGCCAGCTGAATTTAACTATGCAATTCTTTCTTACGGAGCTATCTCAATTCTTAGCTTTCCAAACATCGACCCAACATCGTATGAGCCTTAAAGGATGCAATACACTTGTAAATATGCCGTATACCACGTTTCATGCTTCAGAGAGTGATGAAGAAACTGGTTACTACTATCAAAGTAATTAATTCTGGCGCCTCATCTTGAAGGCCGTTACGTACGAAATTTTTATATTTTATCTATGAACTACTTTTGGTTAGGATGTATAAATTTTATTTAGTTTCTTTCTAGAAATGTGATAATTTACAAGGTTTTCAAGGATTCCTTTAAAATATTACATATTTTCAAACCATATTTAATGAAATTCACCAATTACATAGTTCACATTTTTAGAAAAGATTATGTACAAAATCTATTGGGATTTCTAAATGTTTAGATGTAGACGGAGGTCATTTAAAACATCTTTTAATTGACAACCGCCGTTAAATTAATAGTATCTATATTATATATCTCAGGACGAACCTGCCTCTTTTAATCCCGAGAGAGAAAGTTTATTTCTCAAACGACAGCCAAAGAATTAATCTCTCGAGGGATTAGAAAAAACTTAAGTCCTGTGGTATACAGAGAGTCTGCGATATAAGGATCATTACTTTAACACTAGACACATTTTAATATGCGCAACAAAAAACGCTTATAAACTATGTGTCTAAACTGTATAGTTTTCGAAATATTTGCAATTAAAGTTTTCAGCTCGCCCCTGTTTTTAATTTGGACTACTGTATTCAACAAGAATTGGCTAGTCAACTATACAGTTTTAACCAGTGGCCGACGCTTAACGAAGGGCTTCGGTATGACACACACGATTTTAGTACCATCAATGAATGCTCTCAGATATTATTTAAATACCCGAAAATGTATACGTTAATTATCTTTAAAATAAAAAGTTTTATTTTCTTCCTTAAAATTTCTAGTTGTGTGTTAATTATGCAAGTTTATAAGTAAAATCTTTAAAATAAAAACAAGGTTTTTACTTAATAGATACCATTTTTAATATTTATATAATTGTATTGTTGAATACGCACACATTTCTTAAATAACTTTTACTTTTACAAAGCTGTTTTAGCACAACGTTAAATTTTTTTGACAAATATCTTCGTATAGGGTTGCTTTGAAACAGTTGTTGAAACTAAAACGGCCAACTCTACGTATTATAAGTGAGACATTTTTTAGGTTATTAAATTTTGCACATGAAAACATTTTATGAACTGCTGGAATTTGCCACAATTCATTCGTGCCAAACAGTCAAGAAAACTATGAACCTATTTGCTGAAATAACAAATTAAAACAACATATCGAATTCCACTCTGTTTATTTACTAATAAATGGGTTTTTATCTACACCACCACAAATAAATGACCTAATTTTTACATACAAGTGTTCTTAAAAATTTACATTCGGGGTTTGTATTAAAATCATCAGAGATAGTTTAATTTACAAACAAGTAAATAAATTTTATAGTTGTTTAAAAATGGCTTCACGAAAAAAATACGAATTAGGATTACCGTAAAGCACTCAGGCAAGTCCTTTTTAATTCTAAAAGGTTGTTTACTTGTCAAGAGAAAATTCCCCTTTTTATTTATTATTTTAATATTTCCAAAATTGAGTAATAAATAATTTCAAATTATCTACGTAAAGTTGAACAGTTGATATTTATTTTCCAAATTTTTCGAACTTTAACAGAAGGTACAAAAACGCATTCCAAATGGATATTATATGTTTTTATTTTTTCAATAAAGCTTTTAGTTTAAAAATAATGAAAAGAAACATCAAACTAATTGTATAAGATAAGCGGTACTTTCTCTTAATAACTGAGTTTTTACCGTTTTTTGATAATTTTTACTTCCACAAAGAGCATTGGAAAAGTGTATAATAAACATTCTTGAAAACGTGCACAATTATGTAAATCTAATTTAATAAATCAGAATAGAGTTTTTTAATGAATTTCATTTACACTGAATGTTTATCAATACACGTTACAATGGCTTGTAATATGAGTAGAACTGGAATAAACGTACAATGATGTCATAGCGAACTGGTACAAAGTTTGTGACAATACGTATTGCAAATCAGAAGTTCTCAAAAAGTTTCTCAAGAATTTTCTAAATTCGATTGTGCCCAAATTAAAGCTGTTTATTTTTTTTTATTATTTTTTGTGAATGTATGGGGCATAAGAAATAATCAGTTAAAATATTGGAAAGTATTTCAAAGCAACCCTGTATTATTATGATTTGTACTCTTAAATAAATAACTTTCACTTTTATAAAATCATTTTAGCAGACGTTAAATTTTTTTGATAAAATCTTTATAATATTAATATTTGCATTTACTTGTGTTGTGTACAATTGAAAATTGGTGAAAATAGTTAAACATGAAAATAGTTGTTAATAAATTTCATAAAATTTTGCGTAATATAATACGTGCATGCAAATTAATGTAAATAAAACTTGTGTCAACTTAAGATATTTATCGAATAAATTTGTAACAATTAATGGGTAAATAATTATAATTAACAAGCAATAGTACTTTACCACATACAAGCAAACTAAATGATTTAAAGGAATAGGTTGGTCTATTTTTTATTAAAACAGCTGGCGACCTTGACTTAAAAAATACATTCGTACTAAATTTAAATCGATACTAAGTCAACAAAAACAAAGTGGTGTTTATATTTTGAAGTACGCTTGATGGTAAAGGATATACAGGCCCGCATTCATGATACATTTTTACGCAAAAATTTATATTTTTGTTAAAATTAGATTAAAATTTTCTGCAGATTTATGTTCACAAGGTCCCTGGGTACAGGTACGTTAAATAGTACTGTCTATATCCAGGGCACCCTGTATACATTATTTTTTGTACGTTCGAAAATTTTGAAAAAATCAAAAAGGTTGAAGAAATAAAATTGCATGACTGCATGCAATGTTCGCACATGTAATTATAAAATGTAAATATGTAATTTGTTTTATTTTTTATTTTCAGATAACTAAAATGAAGCAGGAAATAATCATCAAACATTTGTTTCTTCTAATTTTAATGTAGTTAATCACTAATTGCTCTCAAATCACAGACTTAAAAGTTAACTCTAAATGCATATCACGACTCATATCGGAGTACTTTGGAAGCACATCTACGATAATCATATGGTCTACAGAAATGGTCGATCTAACCTATATCAAGGATATAAAACTTCCTTTTATGATTATAAATTCAAACATAAAGAAGGGCGTGATAAATATTTGTATCCTAATTTTGTTATACACACAGATGAAAACAATTTGGATATTTTAGATGAATTTAGGTTAACTTTTAAAATTATGTCCCCCCCTACACTTTTTTACCAATTTTAAAGATGGCGCCAACTGAAATACACGGTGAACATCGTTCCTCCAGGTGTAATTTTAAAGATGGCGCCAACTGAAATACACGGTGAACATCGTTC
>JAHWXV010504579.1:0-15809 GCA_024586415.1 Phrixothrix hirtus | reverse complement strand
TATATATATATATATATATATTTATATTAAAGTTTAATATTTACTATTAGTAGAATTAGTTTCTTGTATATTATTGGATCAGGGTTTATTATAATAGAAGATGTTTTATTTTCTAACGTTTGGGGATTGATTTTATCCCTTCACCAGACCTAAATAAAATAAAAATTAATGTAACAGAACGAATTAGTAAAATTTTAAATTTGACATAAAGAAAAATTTTATATCAAATTTAAAATTTTACTAATTCGTTCTGTTACATTAATTTTTATTATATATATATATATATATATATATAATACCTGTTGTGTTTTTTTTTAAAAACAATTGCAGAATCCGGTTTAGTCTCGAAAGGGTTAAGGCAGCTCAAACTGTATAAAAGTAATTTATACGAAAATGCATCTATTGAACTTCGCTAAATGCAAAATGGTTATAATTAAGCAGGATTTGTGAACCTTGAATATATGCAACTAAGAAGCATTGTTTCTAGTAATAGAAATGCAGTGGAGTTCTGCACTAAGTCAACATAGGCGCTGATACTCTTAGAGACAAAGAAGTGTGTAATAAAGGTAGACTTATTACAGTCACATTGTTACTAGAATGCAGTGAACTGGTTTCTCCATGTATTCAACCTTGAAAGTGCGTTTTTATTAAAAGCGTGCAATATCAATTTTTATTGTACTACTCTTTTATTTCTGGCATTAAACATAATTGAGAACATCTAATGTTCAAAGAATTAAATGAAATTGATATTTATGATTAAAGCGGCATGAAATACACCAAATAAGCACTTTTATTACACCTAAGAACGTCGTACAATACTAATCAACCATATGGCCGTTTGTGATTTGTAGTTTTTCCCAAAAAATAAAATATCTTTTTAAGTTATTATTGGTAGTAATAAATAACGAATCTAATTTTCTCAATTAATTTTTATTAATATAAAAATTAATCAGGACGTTTTCGTTCTTGTAATTGGTAATCCAATGAGAACATTATAAATGAGTTTTTCTTACAAAGGTTCAATTGTTGTTATAGAAGCAAATGCGATATGGTTGTGATAAGGTTCAAACACAAAAGACATGTTAAAAATTGCTCTTGTATTAATTATGACGGGAGTGCTTCTATTGAAAATTTTGATTTGATTTTATTATTTTTATATATGTACATATATGATTGGTTCGTTGTATATGCACACAACAAGTCATGCGACTTGTTTGTGATATTTTGTTGTTAAATTCTCTCTCTTATTTACCGACTACTCTACTGTTCAGACTTTTCTCAAGATTTGAATTACCGACCGACAAAAAAGGTATGACATGTTGAAGCGTTACTGTACAGCTCCACGCTTCATGTTAAGGTGGCACATTTACCGTTGAAATCCGCTTTTCGCAATCCTCAAGCACCTCGGCGATGCACCCTTAATACAAAATAAAGTGTCGTGTCAGCGATGTCACAAAATAGCCAACCGTAATGACGAACCAAGGTTATTTCAATAAATAGCAGATGAATGTACCTTATTAATGTTTATTTCCAAACCAGACAGTCCTTTATTTACATATTTCCGCTACCTACATCATTTTTTTTCATTTTAAGCCTACAATTTAGGGGACTACATTCAAACAATTCTATATTACTCGGACCCTCTTGATTGCAGTGGAAAAACACACTAGAAAATGTAAAAAGCAAAGTTTTAAGTTTATTCATCATTATAATGCTTATACATCCCAAAGTAACGTTCTACCGCATTAAAAGCGATTTTTATTATTTTCTATAACAATTCAAAGGCAGAATAGTTAATTTCAACCTGAACTTCGATGAAAATTTGTTGTATTTAAAGCTTTTTCGAAACAATTCTTTTTTTTTAGTAAAAAGATAATTCTGATCATTAAAATGGTTTTAATACCAGTATTGGAGTTAATTTTATCGTTCACTTTTTCAGAAGTACCACGTTTTATATGTTCTATTTAGAACACAATATTTTCGTTTTTGGCTTAATTCATGAAAGTGCTCGGGCATAGATATTGCAGGCGAATGCCTAGTATATTTTCATACTTCTGCATATTGAGTCTTAGAGACATGTATAAGCTTAACGGCTTTAAAGGCACAGAGCTTAACGATTGAATCTCAATGATGATCTCTTTATCAATTAACAATTCAACGACCCTTTTTGTTTGAATACATTAATTAAATCTGTCAGCTCTTGCTATTTGTATTAGGGGCCACCATAGCATTATGTGATTATGAAATTAAGTGTACATAGTTCAGTTGTCTTAAGTTTGCAATTTCAAGGAAGTAGGTTTGGTTGTAAAATCATTTTAATCGGCCATGTGTAATCATTTCGAATTCCTTTAATACATAAATTTGAATTTCATTAAACAGATATTTTAAACCCAATTTAGCAAAAGCCCGTTGCAAATAATTAGAAGGAAAAGTAGATAAATCTTATTTCTCTTGTTTTCAAAATAAACCTATCTCCGTAAAGAAATATTTTAATTTCGAATATCACCTTGTAAAGTCTGGTTTAGAAAGTTAAAAATCAGCGATCACAAATAAATACCCTCCTAGTGGCCAAGATACATTTGCAATAAATCTTGTAGTAATCACTTTAAAAATAAAACTGGGTAGCTGACATTTCTTTGCATCATGTTCTAAAAACAAAGCTAAAGAACTCTGGCGTTACCGACAAATGATGCATTTTGAATCCTGTGACATTGCGAGACAAGCAAATTAAGTAAACAGATCACGATCAGATCGACAACATACGCTTTCAGTTTTTTGAATGTGAGGTACATCCTTATTTGCGAGAGTGAAGTGCTTTCTCGTTTAGACAGTCCCAATAAATAGTTGTACCTGCCGTCAATGTACAGAAATCCAAACTTGGCAGATTCCGCCCGGGATTTGACAGTCAGTAATTTTGGATAATTGTACGGCGAGGATTAAGGCAACTAACGCATTTCCCTTTTACTCCTGTATGGACGTTAATATGACTGGAGTACACTACGAACTTAAAAATCTAGTAAGTGTTATTTTCTTTCGGAATTACGTCACATAGAATGCTCTGGAAGGTTATGCAACGTTAATTTCTATATACTCGCTGCTCATTATTGTATCAGCTGACACTGTAACGTGCTGAGTCTAATCATTAAAGCTTATAACGAGAATACTTGATCACTGGTACAAATACATCGGGTTAGCTCTTAAGTCGGAGTTTGAACCAGGACTCCACGACGAATGCTGCGGAAACTATCTACCTAAAAATTACTTCATATATGTACACGATAAAATTATATACAAAGTTGCTTCCCAGTGTAAATCTCAGTTCATAAACTCTACTGGTTTAAATTTGTTAACTAGGTCTAATTTTGTACACTCTGTATGTACATTTTTGTCATGACTCTTGTTGTAATTGGTTCTATTAACACTTTTGATTTTAATTCAGTCGTAGTTCGCAAGTTATGTGCACTTTATTATTTCTTTTAGAGCCATGTATACACCTTTCAAAATGATACTTTGAGTTGTATTCAATTATGCTGTACTGGAAATGTACTTTATTTTAATTTAGACTATTTACAATTAATTTTAACTCAAGATAATTACATGCATGTTATTTTAAACTGTATTTCACTTTGACATATAGTTATCCTTAATTTGCAACTATTAACATGTACAACGGTTATATTACCTTTGCAACATAATCATTTATTAATTTTTTGTATAATTATATGTTCAGAAATAAGGTTTTGTATCAGAAAAGTCATTTATTAAAAATAACAAAGCAAGTTCTACAATGTTTGAATTTTATTATAGGTATGAACTAAATTAAGTTAGATGATAGCTGTTCCTTTTGTGATTATAGAACGTAAATGGCGTATTAATGCCATTTCTCGTTAGTATTTTCGTTAATATGACTGATTCACCACTTTAATCTACAAATTGGCGCTTACTTGTTGATACCGGATAATATTGTGTTCTAACTTTGTTGTTTTCGCGAGTGAAATTTGGTTTAGGTAATTATCAGCTGTACGGATGGGATCCGAAGTGTATTCCAAACCTCGGTGAGTGTTATCATGAATAACTCTTGACCAAACGAAAATTGTACTTTTGTTCATTAATTGAATTCAAAAATCAGAAATACAAATAAACTCACTTTGTGATTTGTTTTAACTAAATGCGGCGAATCGCTTACAAAATGTTCCGTTTCCCTTAATTTTGAAATGGCACGGCCTGTATTTAAATGTACGGTTATTCTGAATCAATTTGAGTTATGAGACGTAATAAAAATATTTCGGATTTATTAATGCAACAATTCCAAAGTTTACTTTACCGAGGCCTAATACACCGTGGGGGTGAATTATGCCCTATAATTATCTATTTGAATATTTAAATTCTCAGGCGAAATGTTGTGCCAGCAAAGGCGGTAAGCGCTCTCTCTAAATTTTGACTTTAAAATACATGGTTTTATATGAAATTATTATCTACAAACTCAAGCTTTCTAGTTAGCTCACTTGTTTAATTAACATATTGCGCAATTAATTAATATACCATCGAATGCACGATTTAATGCGGTCGAAGCAGTGATAATAATCATTAATGGGACTGCTTCTAATTAATAATAATTAAAAAAAATAGCTGTACAGGCTTAATTGCATGAATTAACAAAAATAAAGGTTATGCATGAAATAGCAGCTAATAACACGAATTAATCCTTAAATAAATATGTTACGACTTAATTAAAATAAGGCATTTAAATCAATTTAAATAATGTAAAAATTTCCATTAATGGCTAATGCTAACGTATGTTTATCTTATCGGTCCTAGCCATACGTGTTTATTATGCACAAAGTTCAAACCCCTTGGCCTACATAGGTAATGTTTTGTTGTAACAGATCAAGAATCTTGAACTGTTAGATTAATAGTTCCTACAAGAAATTTTAAGATATCCCTAATCATAATATTAATAAATGCAACGGTAATTAAAATTAATTACACAAATACATGAATAAATAAATGTTTGCTGAAAGCTGGGTAATTATAAAAATAATAATTAAATAAAATAGGTATGGGTTTTTTTAAATTAAAGAAACTATTTTAACAAATTTAAATAAATATAATTAATATAGCTGCGCCATATATATAAACATCAAGTTTGTCCTAAAATTTACTAAACTAAATATATACAAAGGGAAACTTGAGGCAATGGCGAATGTTCATTACAACGCTAACACGTGTGATTACCGAATGCCAGAATAATTTAGCAAGTTCAGCAAAATAAAATCAAAAAGAATTAATAATTTGTTTTTAAAAATAGATAAATGTAATTCATCAATAAAATAAATTTCAGCAAAGCGCATTTGTTAAAGAAGGTTCATAATATAAAATAGATATACAGTGGCGTCTCGTAACTGTCATTTTTAATTAAAATCGCAATAAAACGAGAGCTATTGAAATTCTATGCTATGATATAAGTGGTCACGTTAAAGATTTACCAAAAAGTGAATATCTAAGAACAGGAACTGATGAAGGTACTAAATTTAATCGTCGTTTATTCACAACACAATTAGCAAACATTTACGTTAACAAATTTATAGATAGTCAGAGACACCTTATAAAATATGTTTCGACCACGAGTTGCTTGAAAACATCCAGATCAGAGGATACAGTTTTGCTAGACTATAATGCGTATGAGTGTTGTTAATCCAAATTTCTTAAGCTAGATGGTGTTTTCTGATGAAACTAGGTTTTGCCTTAATATTGTAAAACATATAATTAGACGGTTTTCGATAGAAAGAAACTTAGACGGAGGGTATTGCCAAGATCCACTGGGAAACGAAACTGTTCCTGCTATGTAAATGATATTTTAGAACAAATGTTCACAGCAAAATGGAATACCGCACCGTCACATCTTTTGTAATACATATGCAAGTGTTTCCTTGATTCTTTTTCGTAGAACTGGAATTTAGATTAATTTTTAAATGTGATTTTGAAAAAGTTATGATGTAGATCCATTGGAACTTGGAGTAGATATAACGTGAAACCTCATCAAGCCCGGAGATCGGAAAGATTGACGAATTAAGAACTCTTTCTTGATTCGGTGTGTGTTGGTGAATGGTTGTCCTTAGTTGGTGGAACGATTTGTCTGGTTAATTCCGATAACGAACGAGACTTTAGCCTGCAAATAGGCGTATTTCCGACTTTTCGAAAGCTCGTCAGCTTGACACGTCAATAAACCATCGTCCTACATGGGTTTTACTGTCGGTGTTCAAACAATTCATCTTAGAGGGACAGGCGGCTTCTAAACGCACGAGATTGAGCAGTAACAACTGTTTTGGAACTTTTGACCAACTCTGTATAATGTCAAGCTTAATATCACCTAAGTACTATAATAATTGTTTCCAAACGAATCGTTAGGCATATACATAAAAATAAATGTGACATAGTTATTTCGCTTAATAAAGTTATAATGAAATATACAACAAAGCGATATCATATCTCTCCAAGCCTGCGGTGTAAATAGTTAATGAGGAAAGTTCTCAACCTTTCAAATTAAATTTCTACAAAACAGCACGAAAACTAGAATCTCTATTATTATGTACGGAACCAGTATATTAACAAGGTTGAATTCTTTACCAATGTTTCATTTCTTAATTTAATTTTGCTATTAATAGATTCACATTAAACTACGTAAAATTAAACCAAAAGGTGTAATAGCAATTATTTGCTTTGGCTATACGGTTATTAAGAACAGAAGTATTAATCTCTCTGTTGTGGTTAATATCTACAATAAAGGCTCAGATCTGTTTCATTTTCAGTTTTGTAATTAAAATTTAATGTGACTTACCATTATAGACAAAAGCTCTAATTCAGCGATGCTTACCTAAAACAAGAATGAAATACTTTAGTTCTACAATAATAACAAATTTTCCTGTTGAAAAATAATTCTAATTAGTTGTTCAATTTGTTGTTTCCAATATATTATAAAAAAAACAATTTTTCAATACAATATACACACCCTTTTTAAGAAGTTTCGATCTGCAATTTATACATAAATTAATGTTTAAGGCAATCTTATAGAATGTTATGATATTGATAATATAGTTACCGTTTAAAACATAAACAGTGATTTATTTTTGATTAATTTCAAGTGTTTATTATAATTGTTATAAATCATTGATTTTCACCGTTGATTTTTGGAATATTCTTAAATTTTATTACATAGTCACCGATATTTTACTTTTAGGGCTTCAGTAATCTTGTTGACGTTATTGAGGTTATGATATTGAAAAATTTTGAGTCGGACTATTTATTTGATTGCCAGCTTTCAGCTGAGATAACAACATTTACTTATTAAGCTTATTTATTGGTACTTCATTAGTCTTTGACAAACGAGGGTTGTTATAAATAAATGTTGTTTTCTTATTCCACACTTCAGATTTTTTAGCCAGCGAGCTTCCGATAAATCATGCTGTATCTAATTATTTATTTTCTATCCGAAGCAAATTAGTTTCGGATATTATAATATAATTATCCAAATTCAAGTAAAAATACTCAATAATTTTAGAACATTAGACATACTATGTACACTAAATGGACAAACACTTATTCTGCCAAAAACACATGGTTAATATAAAGTGTTCGGGAAATGAGGCGCATTGCTTTAGCAGCAGATATATCTTGTTACGCACAATAAAAAACCATAATACATTTTTTCCTAATTGTCTAGTTTTCTAAATATTTGCAATTGAAATTTTAAGTACAGCCCTGCATGCTACTTTGAACCTTCATAAAGTAATTTTATTTTAAACAAAAGCAGTAAAATTTTACAGCAAATTAATTATTAATAAAGAATTTTAACCAATATTTTGAGTTTAAACTGTCTTTAAAAGTTTTATTATCTTCATATTTATTAATTCTATAACATGAAAATTAATTTAAAATTTTGTGAAAACTTCAGTTTTCAATGTGCTCCAGTGTACGAGGCATGAATGAATCGAAAACAATAATTTTAATATATGCATTAATATCGTAAGAAAATCACGAAAAACAATTTTAAGTGCGACTCATTGACAAAATAATGTTTAAACGTCTTTATAAAAGTAAATTATTTATTTGGAAATTGTAGTAAATGCGACTTGTTTTTATCAAGACTTAAACAATAGAACTTCAGTTAGATATTGTACAGAATTGTAGAAGTGCTAGAGTTTCATTGTATGTTTACAATAATATTTACATGGTATGGTGTAATAATAAATTTACCTAATAAGGTAAAATTTCAGTATAACTTCTTATTTTTATAATTAATTAACATTAAATTTACAGAAAGGACAAATTTAAAGACAGTTATAAAAATAATGACTGCTGCTTACAAAGTATCACTAAATTTAGTATTGATTTGTTAGCAGCAGAGTTATACATTCTAATGACAATACACTATTATATTGTTTAAACAAATAATATTAGATATATAGAGTGCTACTAGCAAGCTTAGTGGTTCTTCATGCTCTCCGCCCAATATCTTCGAATTATCACAAAAATAACATCCAAACAGCTGATTTAATTCCTTATACACAAAGAAATGGAAGGGTGTGATAGACGAAGTGCGATATTAAATAAACAAATCAAGAAGTTTGTGTTTTAAATACAATTCATGATTGAATCCAGGTCAACAAATTTGCATTTTGTGCTCATTTTCTAGGCAAACTCTAAATATGAAATTAAACGTTGTTAAAATAAAAAATAATTATTCGTTAGAGGAGAACAAGCCTTTGCAAAGGCTTTAAACTAACTTAATTGAACAAGAAATGTTTGAGCCAAGAAACTCAAATAAACGCAACGTTTTGAAGGAAAATATCTATCTTTGTTATCAAACACAATAATAATGTAAATTTCTCTATCACTTTTTTGTACTTTTTCTAACTAATTTTTGTTTCGCCTTCGTACCAGGTATGATTATATTCTTTTCTAAATTAACCCTTGATCTGTAAATTTCACCATTATTGTGTACTAGATGTGATAAATATATTTAATAATTGCTCTTGTAGAGTTCATTTCTTCAATGTTTTATACGTATCTTTCTTTTTTATGAGTACTTTTCATCCTACGTACAATTCTTTGAATTATTTTACTCTGTTGCATTATCAACAATTCTTGTATGAATGAACTGGAGGAATCAAATTAGGGAGGAGTATGCTTTTTTTATTCGAATAATGCAAAATGTGTCTTTTCTATCTTCTATATTCTTCTTAAATATATTCATAGCTACCTTTACACTTCTGAATTTTCAGTTGCATTACTGTTATGGTTGCATGTTGAATTCGTTGTATGTCTAAACTTGCATAACTTTACAAGTTTTCTCAATTTGTTATTTAAAAGAAGAGTTCCATTATTAGCAGTCATAATTTCAGGTGTTCCAAACAATACTTAATGATGATTTTCTATGTTCATATTGTGTAAAATATTTATTTCAAAACATTTTGTCGAAATAATTATCAACTATACTAATATAACTGCGATTTGCCCTATTAAGTACAAAAATATCAATGAAAACTTTTTGAAATAGGTATTTACAACCTTTTGTAGCCAAGAGTGGTAATTGCAGACCGTTACTATTGTGCTTAAATAAAATCTATTAAATGCCTAAGTCCTTGTTATTCGTTCAATATCTGCCATAACTGCACAGTGCATGCTATCGCTTGCTTTGCATAATCGTGTTTCGATTCCTTAATCTAAATAATGTAAACAGTATATCGTTTCTCGTAAATTTGAAAAAATTATAATTCCATCTGATCTAAAGCATATTCCATCTTGTGCTGCTATTTCTTCTCAGTAATCAAGGTCATTTCATGAATCTCTATTTTTCACTTTTTTTTATATTTAACAACATACATTAAAATTATTTCTTCCGAAATAACATTCATAAATTTTTAAAAAGTATATATTTGCTCGTCTTTAAGTTCTATCATGTGACGTATTAGCATCTGTCGCTAAATTTGCAGTTTTCCTGCTTTAGTTATATATACAGAAAGGCAAACTTTAGTAATATAAGTAATATAATGAGTATTAGAATGGTAATGAACTATTCTTAGTAATATTAATAACAATTTATTAATTATTGTTTTATTTAAATTATTAAATCAAAAGGTTGTAATATATACTCAGTTTGATTTACTAATTTTAGATACAATATAATTGGGATAAATAAATCTGTAACAAATTTTTAAATCAGTTGAACCGAGCAAAATTTAAAAGAATCAGTTGAATGGACGATCTCTCTCGAAACGTTTAATAGCACTGCTGCTCCAACCTACTCAATTGTAAGTTCAAGAATCATCTTCTGGCTTAACTAAAATAAGCCTAAAGAAATTCTACAACCGCATCTAATGTGAATGGTGTAAAAGGAACATTTTTTCCACCAATTCAGAGCGCAAATAATTTTTATTTACGATCACATCAACAAGATGAATACATTTTCGATAACTCGGTGCTGAAGTATTTACTAAACATCTATTACGACTATCTTGACCGCTCTGAAAAGATAGTTTTTTCGTCATAGGAAATACTCCCTACAAATGAACTTACATAAAACTATGTCATTTATAAAAGGTACATGCTGCAATAGCTTACATGATTCCATATCGATAGTGAGTTATTTTTTTCATAGCAGAAAACTGCAGACCTTATCCTGCTACAGGAATTAGATAAGTTGTTGTCACGGTCTCGCCTTGACATGTAAATATTTATTTCTATTTTGTGTAAATTTGTTTAGTTACACTCTGTGTGTACCTGGGTATAATTTCTTTTATGATAGATACGTATAGGATTTTTAGTAGTAAATAATCAAAATTCGTTTTTGTGGGTATTTAGATATATTTACCTTCACGAATAAATCTTTCTGCTATATTAGTATTTAAAAACAACGGTTACTTCTAATTAGTTTGAATAATTTACAGGATTCCTATCGAATAATTTATTTATCCAGTAAATATCGCTATCTGACGTTAAGGTTTGGAAATATAAAAATTCGTTTTAAAACTTTAAACTCAATAGAATATAATTCCTTATCTTTCACTTTTTGTTAAGTTTTTGGGTGTGGATCGCCTTGAACGAACACTTGTTACTTCTCTTTACTAACGTTTAGACATACAATGAGACGAATTAGAATTTCTTACTCCTATATTAAAAAAAGGCGGTGTTCATATTCGATATAATGGTAAACACTAATTAATCCTTCTTTATTTGATAATTCATTCGTTTTGGTCTGCTCTTTTTAGCTTGACTGGTAAAACCTTATTCTTCTGACTCTAATTGTTATAATGGGTTATGCTGACTTCTGAAGATAGTTATATTACGAGATGGTGATGTAACACTCGCTGCTCATTAAGCCTTTTGGTCATATGCTGTGCCGAAGAATGGATTTCTTAAGGTCGTAAACAATTTTAATTTGCTAATCACTAATTGCTTCAATAGTAGTACAGACGTGATTTGTATCTTCGAGTCATGACCTGTCTAACATGTGCTAGTCCTGATAAGCTTCGAGGAATAAAATTTCTGCGATAAATTCGTTTGTGTTTAAAATATAAAGTTTTTCTATAGATTTCATGTAATGTAGACAAAATTACTTATTAGCTTCCAATCTAAATGTACTCATGCTGTAAAATAATTACGTCGATATTTATTTGCTTTTCATAAATTATACATTTTTATTTCAATGATAATCCAAAGCTCCTCAATCATTGCAAAATATAAGATTACAGTGACAATTTATCTAAAGCGTTATTTTAAATTATTTGCAATATACAGGGTATGCACAATGCATACATGCAATATAAACATATTTCTCTAGAGAAAGGATATTAAATGCTAATTCTTTTTTTAAAGCAATCAATAATTATATTTAGCCTGTAAAAGAACGGACTTACTTTAGATAATTTTTTTTTGATATCTTTGTTGTGTGCATTGTTTATCTCGCTCTTGCGAATATTTGTTTTCTTAACAATTTTTATAAATTTACTTACTATTTACTGACGCTCTTATTCTTGACATTCATTAAGTAATTAATTATAACTATCGATATTTTGTATTGCTTTAGAGTTTTTGATTAATGAACATATTGTTCATTGCACCTTTTCTTATGTAAGCATTAAATTTAAATTTAAAGAAACGTAATATCGTATATTGTACATACGAGGTCTCAACCAAAAATTCTAGGTTAGCTTTGATTGATAAAAAGTACTTCATTTATCCTTTCGCTTGTTAAATGCGTCCTTAATCGGGATATAAAATACTGTTGATACTTTATACAATGTTTCTAGATAATAATGATATTAGGCTAAATGGTACACGTTATATTAGGGTTTGAATAAATACTCATTTATTTGTTTAAATTGATTTGTTCTGATTTCTCTAATCCTTCCTTTTTCTGCTTCAAATGAATTTAGGATTTGTTAGGTCTACTACTCGGATGCTGAACAAGGACTGCGAATAATCTTATTTTAGGTGTACATCTTATCGTTCAGGTGTTACCTGTTGCTGTTGATGTGAACGACTGGTGCCCTATTCTTACCGTACTTTTCTTACCTTTATTTTAGGTAAACGTCGACTTAATTCGAACGACTGGATTTTCGCTGTGAAATATATATTTTATTATTATCTTTTTTTCACCACCTTACATTACACCATATCCCCCCTAATCTGCCGCTATGCTTCTGAGCTTCTGAGCATCGTACAGTTTTTCTGCTTGGGAAGTCATCAGAAGGCGTAGCTCTGAAACGCCTTAAAGACGCGATCAAGTCAAAATATATCATTCGTTAGGAAGCCCGCTTCGTGAATTATCACAGGACGATTTACTTCAAAAAGCGTGGAATCTGCTATTTTTGAACATCGCTCAGGTTTTAAATAAAATTTAATATCAAAATGGAGGCTGCCTTGCTGGACTAATTGCGTCATATCTTAGAAATTTGGCGATTTAGATCAAGTTAAAGGAAAACTCCTAAACAAAGAAAACAATGATCGTACCATTGCAGATTTATCCCTTCCACATTTGCCCAAAAATCTTAAAACAACTCTTGATTTCTATTCCGACGATGCCATTGCCTTGATTAGCCCACTTGACTATGAAGCATGCATCTTGATTTAAGCAACTTGATGGCTGTGGAAAATGGACACAAAGGAATGTTCAGTTGATTCTTTCACATAAATATAGTTAATATTGTCTACACAAATAAGGCAGGCTAGATTCTCAGTGAAGTTAGTTAACAACCTATTTACAGCGACTACCCCATTATATGCTAACAGTACCAACGACCACCCTCGGAACAGTACAGATTCAACGATGACGAATACGGCAAAGATAACAATTGAGCAAAAAAAATTTACGAATCGCGACGTAGAACATAAGATCCTAGAGAAACGGAGATTAAGAAATCATCACCAAAATAGAAAATCATGACATCTATATCTACTCAATAAGCAAAACTGGCAAAGAAAGGAAAGGTTCAATTATGGTAAAAGAGTACATGTTATTTTATAGTGGAAAAGGCGAATCAGAGAATCAAGCGTTGCAGTTAGAATACTAATAGAATGAAATTTGTAAATAATACTGTAAACATGCATTACATAAATAAAAGAATACTAATGGTAACGGTATCTACACCACAAACAGGAAGACTAAGACCAGAATAACAAATATTCTACAACAATCTGCAACACTTATTGGACACAATACTAACTACTTGTACGGTGATTATAATGGGAGACTTCAATGGACGCATTGGCATTACGATAATCCCAGGAACCATGCAGACGTAAATGACACTCACAAAGAGCTGATCGAGTTAGGCATTTTGAGTGAATTGCGAATCACAAGCGCATTTTTTGAATATAAGTCGATAGCATGGACCATAGATCAACAATTGACTTTATAACAATAAAAAGGAATACATCACAGGTAAATACAGGATGTCAAAAATAATCCCACCTCAGAAGATCAAATTACGGTAGATATGTGAAACGCAATAACAACAAAAATACTAGAAACTACATACGAAGGACAAAAACAACTAAATCACCGTGGTTCACAGAAGATCTTAGAAAACTTACAAAAATAAAAAAGACACTTTCCTGAAGTACAAAAGTAATTCATCTACAGAAGAATATTAGATAGGAAGAGAGGAGATACAGAATAAATCAAGAAATAAGTAGATTTGAAGAAGAATGCCAGAAGCGATACACCAAAGATGTGAAGCATGATCCATGCGCCGCCGTCCAAAAAAAGGGCATGGAGAATGCTTCAAACACAAAAGGAAAGCGTGAATGAATACAGTAGGTCTAAGCACAATAACAGAATAGGTATCATAATAGTACTTCAGAAAACAGCTCGACGATACGGCAACTTCAACTACAACTCCTAATGCCATAATAGAAACGCCCAAAAACCAAAATAGCAATCAGATACAAAGTAGGTAACATAGAATATAAAAAAATGCCCAGGATTATACTAATTACCAAGAAAATGCTAAAATACGGAGAAAGACGCTTTCTGAAGAATTTCATACACTTTTTAACAAAAGTATTAAAAAAGGGCAAGTAACACAATGATGGTAAACCAGAATCCCCATGCACAAAAAACGTAACCACAAACATCTTGATAACTTCTTGATTCTGGTGCAAAACTATTTTCGGCGATTAGGGCTTCTGGAAAAACAGGGCAATAACATTATGCAACATTTATAATAAGGCAAATAATAGATAATGCAATAGAATACAACCACTCTGCATATCTATACTTTGTATACCTGATAAAAACGTTCGATCGCAACAGAAAATAAGATATAACTAACCTACAAAAACCAGATTTTACATGCACAGATTCAAGTACAGGTGTAATAACATCAGAAAATCTCAGCCCCTTTCTGTTCAACTTGATGGATACCAGATAGCCAGACACAATGTAACTATAATATCCCAGGCAAATGATGCAATCCTAATTGTGGACAACGAGGACGATGTCCAAAGACTAACGGATCGGTATAATCTAACAATCAAGGAGTACAATACGCAAATTTCGGCGAAGATGTAAGTCACAAGGAGAAGACGCTACTATTGAACAATGGCAACCGAAACAATAAGCTACCCTAACCTCATCGAAGAAACTCGAGCAGAAGACACAAAAGTTTTGCAAGTGGCAGGTTGCTTAAGAGACGTCATCTTTCACAATAAATATATATGAGGCTAAAAGAAAAAGTAATAATGTACAAGGTCATAGTATGGCCATTATTAACCTATGCTACCGAAACTAGAACAAGGGCAAAATGGCCAAAACAGAAAAGGAGGACAACAGAAATGAGAGTACTAAGATAAATGCTGAATATATCACTCATAAATAGGCAGACAAACAATTCCATTAGAGAGAGGGTAACGTATAAGACATAGTCAAACAAACGAAAACACAAAAAAATGCATGGAAGGAACATTTTGAGAGAATAGACGAAGAAAGACTAGCCAAAATTTCTATGAATGGACGATTAAGAGAGAAACGGCCATCTGGACAGCCCCAATGAGATGGATCCAGAGCTGGTTGTTGTTGTCAACAAAGTGGGGCAAGACAAACATGCAACACCTCTAGCCAGAGTAGTAGCAGAAGAAGAATAAATCATCTGAACATGTATTGATAACCAAAAAAATCTGGTGTGAAACAACACACGACTTTCTCTTACGCACATAGGTATGACAATAATAGTGTCCACAAATGATTAGATTATTGTCTACGTTTATTTTGGAAACAATAATTGTAACGGTCACCCATCCAAGTTACT
>JAHWXV010504533.1:0-29830 GCA_024586415.1 Phrixothrix hirtus | reverse complement strand
CTAAATGCATTGAGTTTAAGGGCGAATATTTTGAAAAACAATAATAAAAATACTTTTTGAGTACAACATTTTGTTTTATTAGTTTGCAGAAATAATCGGTAATACCCTCGTATTATGGCAAGTTAATCAATATTTATTTAGATGGGATTTGTAATTAAGGCTGAGAATAATCTTGCCTTGCAAGCCGATGGCGGGGCATTTAAATTATCGTTCAGGCGAATCGTCCTTGCTGTGAAGAAATCCTATTTGATCCCGGATCCCTCGGCTATGTCTATAAGGAGCTGCGATAGCTGTCTTTACGGACACGAGCTAGATTTAGTTATTCTAAAGCCGAATGTCCATGCTTCATAGTAAACACTTGTGGTCTCAATTTCTTCGGTAATGTTCATAAGAAATTGTAAGATCTATCTTTATGGGGCGCGTAGAAAGTCATAAATTGTCATTAGCTTTGGATGAGATCGACTATATCACAAATCTGGCGATTATATTTATGATTTTAGATTTGAGAAGTTCTGCTTATTTTGCATTTAACAACAATTTATATAACCTTAATTAATCAAAATCGTCAGAATTTTGATTTGGTAAGGGTTTTATCTGTCTTGCATATTTGTGTTATTTGTGATATGTATCACACTTTTTTTGAAATGTACCATTTTGTTGTGTTTTTACAGATTTCTTTATACCTAAAACTATTTCAAATATTTTATTGTATTTTACAGTTTCCTATTTAAATATTACATTTCACTTAATTCTTGTTTCCCGTTAATATAAATATTGTATTCTTTGGCACTGCTTGATTTAAATTGAATATTTTATTTACAGGTCGTTTAGTTAATCCAAATGCTTCTTGTATCGCAATGCATTTTATTGATTTGTATCTTGAATCATTTCTTTTCTCTATTTATAACTTGAATTTGTATTTTCTTTCTACTTAATTCTTTATTAATTAATTTTGTAATAGTATTTAATTAAATTACTTAGATCCATTATTCTTATTATAAAAATGTGTTTGTTATAACGTTCCTCAAATGTTTACTTTGATTATTACCATTATCAAAATTTGATAAGGTGAATAATTAAATATTTGAGTAAACATTACACTGAAGGTCCTTATAGACGACAACTACAGTATAACAGTACTGTAATATGAGCGTAATCTATTAATTAAATTTATGCAAGATAAAACTTAATATTGTATGGAAAGGGGGGCCACGTGTTACAGCATAAACTCAAAGTTATAACACATTGCTTTTTGAAAACTGGTTGCTAAGGAGTTTTTAAATAAACGTTGCGATATTTTCCAAGAATAAAAATTCCCATGGAATGAATCCATAAACTCCGTACGATGTTTGTAAAAAAATTGATGAATTATTTTTATAGAAACAATTATAAAATCTTTTAAAACATGAAATATGTAATGTAGTAAATCCATTTTGGTTGATGTAATTTTAATTAGATAATAGTTTAAATAAACTAGAATAGAAGAATTCCCCAACTAAATATTTGAATTTATTTCGATGTTGAATGCATGAAGGTTTATGTATTCAACATCGAAATAAATACAAACATTTTGTTGCGAAACTCCTTGCATATTAATTTATTTTTGAAATATATAATTTTTAAATTAATTATAAATGTCTTTCTATAATGCTAATAAATGTATTTTAACTTGAAACTTGTTCACATGTCCACAAATATAATTGTATTAATATAAAACTTGAAATTTGATCTGAAAAAGGCAAGGATGAAGTTAGGAATAAATGGAATTGTTGCCTCAACATTTACTTCAGCGAAGTTAACTGAAGATTCTGGAAATCACCGGAAGCCTAAATCAGAGCAGGCGGACTCGCAGTTCGAACTTGAATATCTCGAATGCGAGTCATAACCAGTACACCATTTAACTTTATTGACTATTGATGATTGTGTATTCCTTTTTTACTGCTTTGGAGAACTGATGAGGACAAATTTATGAGTCGTTCAATTTTGTTTGTTCACGGATAAGATAATATAAAATTTTGTTTTATTTATTTTATACCGCATAAAGGAACGCAAAGTAGTTTTATAGGGTTGTTAGCGCTTTACATAATTAACTTAAGAAAATTAATAGGTTCGTTAGAAACTTTATGGGCTTACTTCGCATTTTTAAGAAAAATATTATTGTTCAAATAATGTAGTGAAAGTTGAAATAAAAGATTTTATTAATCGCGAATAGTAAAAGCAATAATATAATGAAAAGTGTGCCAAATATAAATTATAAAGGATTACTGACGTGTATTAAACATAATGAATCAAAATACTAATGTATTGGAGATAAAATAATGCATCAATTTGAATGATAACCAAGAAATTTAAAAAAGAATTCCCTAAAAAAGTAAATATTTTATTTGGTACCGGATAAAAAATCTTCAGGTATTAGAGAGCGACTTTACAACAAAAAAATTAATTAAACAGAGAAATCTTCCTAAGTATTCGAGGTTTCACCGATTATTATTAATTATTCAACGCTTCGAAAAATTGTTCTGAAAACTCAAGGAAAATGTTTAAGGCTTCCTTGCAAGATTTTACAATTTAAATACAATCTTTTTCGAAATAAGAAATAAATGGTTTATCATAAAGGATATGTTAATTACAAAAAAGATTGATACACAAAGAAAAAACAAAATGGTTCTGGAGCATAAATAGTGAAATTTATATTTAGAAATGTTATATATTTATGTATTTTGGGTTTAGAATGATTAAAAGCAATAACAAAGCTATAATTAATAAAAATATCTTGATAATTTTTATATATTTGAGTTATTTGAAATGTACAACTTCAAAAATTTTAATGTGCAAATATTTGAGTAACTGTACGCGCATTAATTACATAATCTGAAAATTATTAATTCATACATCCCATTTTTATTTAAATGTTTATGCTTCACCAATTCACTTATTACTGTGAGAAATATTTTAAATAAATAATACTGGCATGATTGACTGCATATGCTATTTTGCTTATTTTGTTATTTCAAGATACGTCATTTTTTAATATCATAAGAGTGTAATAGATATTTGTTATTTTAATTGATGAGTAATATCCTTCATGACACTCCTTAGGTATAAGCTATAACGTCCGCAAATTTTAAAACAATTTGTTTTTATTTGGAACGCACATTACTTGAAAACAATTTTCTATAATTAATATGAAAATAACAATCATAGTTTGAATTCTGTAAAATAAAGATAAAATAATTAGGGTAGTTAAACTGGTTCTAATAATATAAAAATACTTTTATATTTTACTGTGTAAAAAACACTTTCATATATTTATTCAATGTACATTTAATGACAGTTTTTCAACAGAGACGGTTTTAGAATTTTATATAAAGGGGCAATTTATTACTACATTATTTTATTTCCACCTCGTTTTCCTCTAATATAGAGATTATTAATGTTACAAAATCGATAAGCGTCTTTAGGTTATTAGTTTTTGTCACTAGGTCAATCTTGGCACCAATATTAAAAACATTATAGCCATAAAATGTATAAATTGATGTAACATTTTCAAATACAATAGTCATAATTTGTAATTTACCACTTTCAGATATCATCTAATTTTGTGTTATTTCAAAATATTCCAATTCGTGTACAATTTTTATTTAGAATAGCGAATGTCATAAGAATCGAAGTTAATAATCTTGACAATCAAGTCAAATGAATTCTCTTTACGTCTGTTTCCTTCTAAAGTAATTAACCAGTTAAGTTACTGTGCTAATAGCGTTTTCTCTTATCTGATAAAGTTCTTTAACAAAAAGCAACGCGCCGCACCGTTTAGCATTTTTTTTATAAATACTTATTGCAACTAAAACTAAGGAACTGATTAAATGATATAACTCCCAACACATATAATATCTTCTGAAATCATAAAAAAGTGATTAAGATAAATTACACCATATTGTTATAAGAAAAAAATTATTCTAAATCAAGTTTGCTATTACGAAACGTATACATTATACAAATGTATTTAAAAATATGGCTCTAACTCTAACTTCGTTTAACATGAGAATATTACATATTAAATTTGTTGTTTTTTTTTGTTTTTTCAATGTTTAGGAATGCCTAGATTTCTGTGTACCTTTTACTTCCATCGCATTTGGACCTCTGATTTTTGGATATCTGCGTATTGCTGACAGGTGCAGAATCCGTTTTTGTAGGGGGAGTTGTTTGCGGTTTAAGGTTCTGTGGTTGTGCTGAAAATTTGGATTCCTTCCGGCAACCAGGCTATGATTTTTGCATAACTTAGGCTTATTGCATCCTTAGCTATTTCAAGCAGCTTAGTTTTGCTTGCAGAAGCTTTTCGAAATTGAATGTGGAGGCTGTGGGTTTTTGGCTCGTCTGCGGAGTTTCATAGATTTCTTGGCTAGTTATGCATATGTCAGGTAGTACGGGCATCCCTTGTAATTTGCGGTGTGCTCTCCATCGCAATTTGCACACTTGGCTAGAGTCTGACGATCTTTCATGCGGCTATGCATGACAGCATCTTTGGATGTGCCCGTAGTTTTGATAGCGATGGCGCTGGATTAATTCTCGCTGTCCTTGTCACGCCACCTCTACCCACTACTGATAGGGATGGTGATGTAGAATTTTTCCCTGATTAATTTAGTTCCAGTTCGACGTAGTTTAGAGACATGGAAACTTTGTCCTGCCTTTGCGCATTCAGCGTTCCGAAAGAACTGGAAACCCTAGCTTCCGCAATTATTTCTTGATTTCTTCGTCTTCTAGTTCGTCAGGGAAGCGCCTACTCGTAACGGCTTGTCTTACGACAGCTTCATTATTCCTTGGTATGGGTCTTCATATTTGGGCTGTATGGTTATTTCCAGGGAGGTAATTTTAGCCGACGTAACTGTAAGTGCGTCGGTCTTGTGCGAGCTTTACCCAATTTTGTGTATTGTGAAGTTCAATTGGCGGTGGCCGCTTGCTCGAGCGCGGTTTGGATGCAATTGCTTCTGTTTTCTCCTCTTCTTTTTATTCTTATTCTTCTGCGTCTGATAGCGCTTAGAAACTGTTTTTTCAGCTTGATTTGACGCTTAGAGGCTGGCCCGCGGTCGCCCTCGTTCGTTAAGGGTGTTTTTTTTATTGGATCTTTTCTTTTGTTTTTTGAATCCTTCATCGTCTGTTTGCTCTTTTGTATCCATTTCGGGTTCGGAGTTGCTGTTTGCTAATGTGTTTTTTCATGCCTTCGCGTCTCGTTTTGCATCGCTTTTTGATGTTGTTGCTGTCTTCAATGTGTTTTCTTCCTTGGTCATCACGGCGGTCTTCTACGCTTTCAGTATTGTATTAAAGAAGTCTTTGCAAGCTTGTATAACTATTCTGTCATAGTTGACGTGTGTGACTATATTGTTTTAAGTTGGCAATTATTCTTTTTGAAAAATTTTGTATTATTTTTTGGGTTTCTCTTAATTTCCCACTCGATAACTGTTCAGAGCCCATTTTAACATTCTCTTGGCCTCTTCATACATTTTTTAGGATGCAATAGACTCCGTGTACAATTCGCGCACTTGGTTTCTTGTACTAAATCCGACTCGCCGTCCTTTTTACGGGAAAGGTGCCTAGGTTTGCACTTGGTTGAGGATAGAACAGCTCTTCTACATTAAATTTTATTCTTTTCACTGCCATAAAAGTCCTCCCACATTCAAGAGTGTTACGCCTCATTAGTTATATCCTCCAATAGGTTTACGTTTTGTTTTTCGCTTTTTTTACGTACTGACATTAGATTCCCTAAGATTTTATACGAGTACAGTAGATAAAAATTGGCTAGTTTAAGGTTATTTGGATCAACAGGATACCTTTGGAGATATCAGATTCTACCGGGTGTTTCTACATTCACGCATATGGATACTAGTATGGCAATTTACAACAAAAACTGAATAAAAGATGTCTTTGCTTCATATCATGATTAAAAAAAATTGAAAACGGACGAAAAACAATCTTTATCTTCAATTTTTAATGTACGAATCAAATCATTGAACCTAATTAATGATAAGTTTTTAAGGAAAACAATGCCAACATTTGTTCGAAATGTTCACCATCTGCTGCTAAACATACTTAGCACATCATTGCATTGTACGAATCGGGTTACGTCTTTTCCAGTGTTGGTTCCTGCGCTGTCGTAACCCATTTAAGTTAGTCATTGGAGTTTTGTTCACTGAAGGCTTTAGGTGGCGTCAAATCTGGTAAACAAGGTGACCAGGTAACTAGATCACCTCTGCCAATGCAACGGTCAGGGAACGTTTTATTGAAGTATTTTCGAACATTTAATGCGAAATGAGTATCCACTGCAACATGCATATAAATCATATTTTGGCGCACATTCAGCAGTATATCATCTAAGAATTCCGGAAGGTCTTCTTATAGGGATCGGTTTGGACGAATGTGAATAAACCAAAAGTGGGTAACGTAATCGACGAGAATAAAATGAATTGCATTCAAATACTTTGATAGGTACTTTACCATATATTAAACTGAAACCCCGTTAGTGATTTGAGATCCTTGTCACGCGTGGGTTTTTGATATTCCAAACATTGTTGCGAACATTAAAAATATCATCAGGTTTAAATGATATTGTAAAGTTTTGTTCTCGGTGATCAAGATACCATTTATAAAATCTACTTCGAGAATAATCGTGCACCTTCATGTTATGATATAGATGCGGATGGTCCCGTCTGAATGTATGCCACATATAGCTACGGCTAATTCCCAATTATCTAGCGATATACCTAGTGCTTTTGGAGGGATTATTTTTGTCATTAAGAGTTTTATCATCGTGGAGGTGTTAACGATGAGTATTTATGTCATAATAGCGCAACACCGCCGTTGCATAAAGCCCTGTAATCTAGTTTGCTAGATCCATTAACATGTGGCAGTCGCAGTTAAGGATATCGTTGAGCGAATAAACGTACCGCTTGTCCTGCTTGATTATTAGAAACCTCAGATGCCATTAGAGTATCATAATATTCTGTTCGAATAATTAGTGATCATTCTACAAAATTTAGATCGGTATAATAGGAAAAAAGCCACCTGTCACAAGTATTCGCCATTGCTTACTTTTCCCTACTTAAATCATTTTAACTAGAAAAGCATCCGCATATAATCGAAAAGTTATAACAGACCCTTTTATTCATATTTTGTTATGCCTACAGATTGTAAGAGTATTGTTCATATGCGCGAATTACCGAATACCCTGTATAGTTGTTATTAAAATTTATTTTGTAATTATTAATGGCTCCAAAATGCGTTAGTTGTTTCCGAAAGTATACATCTTAGACACTTAAGTGGTCAAAGATCCTTAAAAGCGAAAATATACCCTGGTAACCTAATAAATCTATAAATATTGAGTTTCTTCGTTTCTTAGGGCAGCTCCACACATATAGAAGTTTGCTCAATGCCGAAGAGCAAGTGTTGGCATGCACTTACTAGTGTGAATGCACCACAAATAACATTCGCTATTCGTCAAACCCCAAATATTTTCTGTTGCTTGTTAATAAATCAATACAAATTAAGGAAGTAAACTTTTGCAGTTACTAACTAAACTACAAATTAATCCGTGATTTATCAGATAAATTCATGTACATATATAAATGCATGCGCTCGTTAAATATCAAACCAATCGGATTTTGGCAAATATTCGACAATTTGACAAACACCGCTTGAAAAATTTGCGAACAAATATATTTTTAACTACTCCACAGTTTAGCTCGAATTTTGTAAGAAATTTTTTATAATTCTGTGACTGTTCCTCTTAAATGAAAAGCAACCTTTAAATAATGTTCGCACTTTCGACCTGTTTTTTTCCATTTACCGGCTATATCGATTGCCACTTTCTGATATATTTCCCGAACTGTTACTAGTATCATGGTAACGTCACGATTATACTGCATAACAAGTACGTTATGGTTCATAACGCTACTAGTACTGTTATGAAACGGAGTAAAAATTTGATATTTGTAATCCTTTCACGGCGTTGGTGAATTTACTCTTAATTACAAAATAATATACTTTTTTAAAAACCTATTTAGTTATTGACTGTAATATGAAATTTATATTTTTTAAAAGAACCTGTGCTATTTTAATTACAAATTTTAATATACTAAACTTGACTGTGATAAGCATTAACGTTTAAGTTGCTCCTTTGACTAATGTTTTTTCATCAAGAAAATTATATCACTGAAGATGTATTTCCTTATCTGTTAAGATAAGAAGATTATACGAAAACTAGTTTTGATTATTGTATATATAAAAACTCTTTTATAAGTTGGAAAGACTTTTATTTAATTTTAAAAAAAAAGTCAAAATTTGATATCAAATTATCGTAATTAGGTTATAGTTATCGTTAGCGCAAAAAATATTGTACGACACACGATCGTTAAGTATCTTAGTACTTAGCAAAACTCGACATATTATAAAGCACTTACCGATCTTGTATCATAATATACTATAATAACCATATAAGGAGTATAAGTAAAATTTGTTGTATTCTACACGAAGTTCGTTATTTTCTATCCAAATGCATCTCCTACAAACATTTTGTCATCAATTTTATTATCTTTACCATAATAAGGAAACTCTCAAACAAAAGAAATCGTTAGAAAACTAGCTGATCTTCATAATACCGTTTTAGACATTAAAAAAACAAAGAACATTCATAGAGCAAAAGGTTTAATAAAAATTTGTTTTAAATGTTCAAGTAAGTGTTACAAAATATTTCATTTCACTGTTTACTTAATTTAAGTAGACGGCGAAAGAAATAAACTAATTGCACTAACTGAAAACTTTACAAAACCGAATGGGTGTCACTTATGTGTTGCCAGTACGAAGCAACTGTGGATCAGCTTTGGTAGCCTTGAACTGGCATTGGAAATATGATGCGTTGTTGATCAAATCCGATTTGGTTTTTCACGCACTGCATTATATCAAATACCAAGCAGTCGATGTTTGAAGTTTTGTTTAAAATGCGTTGTTATCGTTTGAAGTTTCAACATATAATAAGACTATATGCAATAACTTACTAACGGCTATGGAAGTAGCAAACGCAATTTTATATTTTTTGTTTTACTGGAGCGATTCGAAAATGTACGTACGAATGACTAGCAATACGTACCATCTTCCAATATGACAGTGGTCTAAATAGAATTTGCCGTTTCAAGTTCATTGGGTTAGTAAATAAGGAAAAAATAGGTAAACGCCTACAAATAAAATTCTGATGGTTTAAATGTCATTGGCACAAATTAAAACATTTAATGAAATCTAAAAATATAATTCTTTAAGCACAATACTATTTGTAATTAGTTCAAAAGAAGAACAAACATTAAATTATAGCAAAGAAATGTTAAGAACGGCATTTAATCAAAATGAAAAATTGAATAAAAAGAATGACATGAAATTCTTAAGTATTTAAATTGATGAGTCGTACAAAGAATACAATTAATAATGTAAAATATGAAATGGTTATCAATTATTATTTAAAAGTTTTGCAGGTCGTTAATTTTTTTGAACTCATATAGGGTAAATAAAACCTAAAATGAGGACTGGTAGCCAGTTAAGCAGTAAAAGAACTCTTTTGGTACCAAAATCTTAATTATGTGCTAGAATAAGAAAAAATTAATTACCCAAATTAATAAAAATATATATTCACGTTCATAAAGTTCCCTAAAACGTAAATCAAATTAATAAAACTTAAGCGTAGAAAAGCATCCTAGTTAAAAACCTGTAGCTGCAAAAAAATGGGAAATATGTTTGCCATTTCCTTTTTGTCATACGAATGGCCTCCATTTTTGCTAAGTAAGTGTACTTGACCCTGTGTTAGTTCCAATTTAAACTACGCTTGTGGGAAAAATTGTGATGTCGAAATACTTGTAGGTTAAAATTTATGACAAGTATAACTTGCCAGATTTATATTAAACAGTACATATCGTGAGAGCAATACAAACCCCCAGTCCAAGATACCCTTGAAATTTTAAACCCTCGAATTAGTTCAGATTTAACAAGCTAGCCATAAATGCTAAGATTTTGGGCTGTGTTAACAAATGTTTATTGGTAAACATTTACAAAACAGAAAATAACGATACGTTTACAAATTTAGTTTTAGAATTTCATAATTAAATCTGGTTTGGCAACTGTTAAGATTCTATAAAATCTTAATATTTTATTAACAATATTTAATAGTATTGTACTACTCTTGACAGTGTCACTAGTTGAACTATATTTGGCAACAAAAATACACTAGTCTATGCAGCATAATAAGCTAAAAATTATGGTCAGCTACTTGGCAAATAAGGTGTGAACAGGTAATATATGTGGAAACACTAATGAATAGAAGGTCATTCGATAATCCAGGAAGACCAAAGTTAAATGTTTCATTGCTTATTTAAATCAATTAATAAGAGCTTGAATTGACTGCATATAAGTAAATAATATAGTTTAATTAGAATACTCCAACACATAATCAATTTATGAAATTTTCTTGCAACCCAGAAAGCATTAAGTTAAATAGTACATATATGTTCATTTTGATTCCCAGATTTACCGGTAAACTAGCGATGTTAATTATTTAATTGAAATGCCACAATGGCTTTGGTCGGCACCTTTTAGTGGTCGATACCAAATGTAGGTGGCAGAAATAGTGGTTTATAAGAATATCAATTTATCTGCGTTAGCGAACATAAAAACCGAAAGTTTATTTAATTAAATAAACGTAATAAAAAACTATTTTATATAAAATTCGAAATTTTGAATAAAATGTAAAAACTGCGCCATGACCCAAAAAATAATATTCTGATTAAAACAAGATTTATTAATAACAGGTATAAAATACCAATTGATTAAGCTGCAATTTAAATTTTAAATATTATAAAACAAAACAAAATTTGCTAAACTAGAAGAACCGTATAAAATGTTGTTGAAGCTCATTTCCGTTAAATGAATTTTGTTATATTTTGAGTATACTCAGAAAATATTTTTTCTGATTAATTATCTGAATGTTTTCTATAAGATATACGTACGTGTATTACACACAGCTTGTAAATATTATAAAAACAATATTTAATAAGCAATGCAGTAACCAAACAGACAAATCAGTGGAAAATTTAAATTTGATTTTTAAAAATATTAGACAAATTTTCGCGTGACATCTTAACACAAATACAGATTATTTACTCTATATTTAACTATGCGTCGTATTTAAAAATATATTTTTTTATAGTAAAATTACACCTTGTAAATGATAAATTTATTTATTTTCTGTACTGTGATTTTTATTGCTGAAAAATGTCCGGGCATTATTTTTAAATTCACTTGAATTTGTATTTTTATTTTATAAATTTAATGTCTATTAATGATGAAGAAATGCTCTCCATTTAAATGTTACCTTAAAAGTTTTTTAAGTCATGGTTATTGATAACACTATAGTAATAATTTTGGTACAATACTTTTCCCGTTTATTATTCAATTTATAGAAATAAATAAAATGACAATTCATTTTATTTGCTAACGATTAGAAGTTGACAGAATAAAACTAAAATTAAAACAAAAATTAGAACAATGCGAAACAGTTCAAGTTATTTATAATAGCATATAAGGCAATGAGTATGTAAGTCTACTTTTACACGGGTATGAAGGTCCCGCCACGACGCGTAGCCGAGTGCAGGGATCACACGATTCTAGCGAGTTACGACTAATAATAAATTTCCAACAATAGGATGGAATCAATTAAGAATTTAACGTGAAATTATCGATGCCCGTCAATTTGTTTCGCTGCACTTCTCGATAAATGTATGTTTTTATATCACGGCATGCATTGCAATATCAAGCTGTACGCCAAAAATGTGATTGTACGGGTCATGTTATGGCCGTACGGTTTACTATGTCAACGAGTATGGCACATATAACATTGAGAGTAGAAAAAAATTATTTTCCCAATAAGTTAAGCAACGGTATGGGTAAAATTGTAATAAATACGCATTTCGGGAATTACCTTTGAAAATAATTTTCCAAACTTCCACAAGTACAAGTATCGTAAGACCCAAAAAAGTAATGATGTTAGCAGGTCATGACTAGTACATCAAAATACGGTAACAGGTTAAAAATTAGGTAACTTTTCTTGACAACTGAATTAAATTTCGGATATCATACATACAAAAATATGATTCAAAGTATGAAAGTTTAAATAAATTAAACAAAATAGTATTTATTTCGGGAAAAAATTAACAAAACTACTAAAACGATTAATTTGAATAATTCTAAAAATCAGACTACAAAATGTCATCATCACGTCATAAGCATAGGCATACCAGAACTGTGGCCTGCTGTAAATTATTTTCTAGTTCTCACGGTACAAACGAACTCTAGACTATATTAAGTAACTAACTAGTCTTTATTGTAAAGAAATTATAGTTAAATTATTGCATATCAAAAACCAAAATAACATTTCAAACATAAATTTGAAAACTTATACTAATCGAACGGTTGCAAATTTACTCAAAACTATTGTTAATATGGTATACCTCATACAAAATCCACCATATACGATTACTTCAATTTAAGTAGTACCAGTTTCTAAATCGACAGCATGTTTATGTTGAGAGATGACTGCGAGAAACAGGATGATTTAAAGCGAACAGAATGAATGCTGAATGGCGTCGTCAACTGGAATACTCCTTGTGGAACAAACAATTTTTGTAGTGAGTCAATAACATGGAACTAGTTCTCGACTACTGTAGCTTCAAAATGATTCTAAGGCAGACCAAAAACTCACTTCTTATTGAAGGCCGCTCAAAATCGCATGGATAATGATTGCACCTTTTAAAATCTTTTGAAAGTGTCAACATTTTCATTAAATAAATTACATATAAATAAGTTCATCTGTGGTTTCAATGTATTTAGGTCAAAGTTGTGTTGATTTATGCTTGCACGACATTTTGTTCATCGGCGAGATGCAACAAACTTCCACAATGAATATGCATGTGTGTATTTACAGCGCTAATTTAATTGGCGAATTATTGCCGGATAGCCTTGTTGGTAAGGTATATTTCGGTTTTCTCCGGGAAACTTTGCCTGGATCGTTAGAAGACATAACTCGTAATTTACGAAATGGCACGATTCTCATGAATAACAATCCACTGCCGCATTTTGGATCTAATACCTGCGCAGAGAAATCGACAGAAATCAGGATACTTGCATTCAGTGGCCACTTTCTTACGAGATTAAAATTTTTTTGATTTCTTCATCTAGGGAGTATTGAAAGCAATAACGTTGAGTAATTGTAACAGGACACAAGGATCTGTGTATGCAATGGAAATGGTTTGGGAAGGGCACGCTTCGATTTTTTACACTGTATTAATCTCTGTAGGAACGAACGTGGTGGCCATAATTGTTACTGATGGTAAAGATTTTGTTTAAGATGATTCTGCCTATTTATACACAGACTTTTTCATTAAATAAAATAAAATTTTTGGAAGCAATTTTTTACCCGGTTTTTTTACAAAAAAGACGGAGGCGTTCATACGATCTCCAAAATAGGAGGCGTTCATACGATCTCCAAAATAGAAGTAGTTTCCACTCTTCTTCTATTGTAATAAATATGTAATAAAGTAGTTCTGTAGTATTTTTTTCATTATTACGAAATCAATTGCTATATTTAAAATTCATCTTATATAGAATATGCCTTGGGGAAATATAATTTTTTCTGCAATTGCCACGATTTTATATTTTGTAAGTGCACCTGCTCATCCGGGAGGAAAAAAGTTACTCCCACTTTTTTCTTTCCAGGAAGTAAAAATAAATTGTTTATAAACAATACTATCTTCAAAGCAACGTTGACTTGGAAACAATGTAAACTATTTTTATACTATTAGATTGTGACAGTTTGATAATTAATCAATGCAAATGTTTACTATGTTTATTAAAACATGTGAGGGAGTAATGTATGTACAACATTGCTCGATTATCGCCCGAAGTGAAACCGAGTAACACACGGGAGGAAATGTCACGCTTTTCTCGCTTGTATACAAATAATTATTAATCTAATTGAGGTTGTTTTGCTTGATTTAAATAACTTCTCTGTTATAAGTGTTTATAGGAAGATTTTGTGCTTGACATAACCACCGATTTAAGTAAATTACGCAATTTTGATTAAAAGCCTACGTCTCGCTCCATTTTTGGGCAGAAAGAAGAAACAGCAAAGTAAAACAGAAACCATAAGTTGATATGGCAACAATTTATTATTATTTCTTGTATGTATTATTTAATGTATAAAATTAATCCGCTACGTTTTTAATTAAACTTTCATTTACAAAGACTTGAATTCCTAAGAAAGTATTTTCACAAGGGACGTTTTAGGTATCTGTTGAATAAATTCTGTTATGAATGCAAATTAAATGGTTTAGTACGTGATATTTAATATTGGATTCTGCTAATGCATGTGTCATGCTTAAAAGAAATAGTTTAAATTTAAATATTCAGCTGTAGATTATGTAATTTACAATGCCATTTAATGTCATTTATGTTGCAAATTGCAATAATTTAAGGATCTTTAGCAACCCTGTCTGAATTTAACGATGCTTAAATTCTCAAGAATCTAAACAGTGTATATTTTTATATTTGCCTTCGCTGATCTAATTTGAGCAGATTTAGAACCTTTTAATAGTAAAGGCCTATTTTATATTAATTTACTACCTGATGTGCTGAATTTTGTTGAAATAATTTGAAACTCGCCAGATTCTAAGATTAATATTGCAAAACGCGCACGTAATCTTAATATTGATATTACATTTTTATTATTTTATCCGATAGAGTTCAATGTAAATAATTATTTATGGGTACACATAAATAATTTAAGAATTAATTTTTTAATAAGAAATAGGCGTTTACCGAAGGTCCGCATTCATGTTCGCCAAAATACATTCATACAACCATTCTTAATTATTATTATTTATAAACAAGACAGGTAGCATCCTTGAATACTATAAATCATATAAAATCGGTAAGATCATCCGCATATTCCATCTGGACCGAGGAAATAGCGAAATACTATAACTTAACAACTGCGCTTGAACATGCCCTCCGCTATATACAGGAGGATTATCACGCGAGTTCATTCAGTCGCGGTTGTCCGCATTCAACGATTGTTAACAAAAGGTGCCACTGTTATTTCGCTGACACCTACATATAGATCCATATCAGTGCATAAGATTATTTAATTAATTGTTTTTCTAAGCATGTGGTTTTTGTTGTGATTTTCTATTTCTCATACATTTTTAGAGGTTCGATTTTTTTTACTTTGTGTTGTGACTTTTAAATTTTAATTTAGTTGTGATTTTTTCCAGTGTGTTCTGTTTTAAGGGTAATAATTTTTATATTATATGTATAATAGTATACTTTTCGAGACAGAGGTGCGTGGACAGACAACCGAGAAGTTTCAAAAGTTCGGCGCGCTTTCGCTTTTGTTTCCGTTGATAAGAACAACCGTAGGGTTTTAAATTGCATTTATATTTTAAGATTTTTAAAAATATATAATTTTGCTAAAGAAAATTACATAAATAATTTGATGAGTAATGCGGTTATATTTAAAAAATTAGATTACGCACCAATTAACAAGCTGCAATAAATAAATTTATGTAATGCATTACGTTTAATTTACAAGTTGCTTATATAGATATTGTTTATTTAATTACTATTTTTTCTCTAAATTTAGCTGATCCGCATAGTCTAAACAATTCCTGAATTGAAATCTAAGCATGTCTTGTTGCTTACCTATATCAAATTCAAACGTTTACATTGAGGACAGCAAATATAAAGCTTGTGAATTTGAAATTGGAAACAATATTAATTGTATTGCTGAAGGAAATTTATTATTACATGTTTTATTTAAAATTTTCTTCTCGGGCTAAGGCGCCAGAACATCAAAATTTAGAAAAATAAAATTATAATTTCTTTGTTGCACTAAATATTTACAATTATTATATTTACGATTATTGTTTGCATTATAAAATTTTTCATCTAGTTACATTTACAGGTAAAACTAGAGTTTATCTTTTAATATTTGAACAAAGTTATACTCCATTCTAGGCAAACAACGTACCTAAACTTCAAGTTATTCCTAAGAAGTTTAAGATGAATTTAGTGCCAATCATTTCATAGCGTGTTTATATAATACTAAATGCTTCATAAATTCATCGCGTTTATGAAAACTTATCGCTTAACAAATTCATTAAAGGATTAAATATTATTGAAATCTGGTAGAACTAGTAAATCAAATTATTAATTGTTGAGTGTTCCTAGATTAACAACCTAATTATTAATTATATAGACAATTTCGAAAGTAAAACTCCTTAAGATCATATCTTAAACAAAAAGGTTACGCGCAAGCGAATTTATTTAAAATTTTTAATTATATATGTTTGTAACAACAGGGTGTGTATCTTTTGGAGCATTGTAACTCAACTTCTACCATCAATTATGAGTCATGCTTTTATTTTAGAATCGTAACAGTGTAAGTAGTCCTGTATAAAGGACCAATCATTTTTAACCTTTAATAAAATTTATTGCCATAAATGGAAAATTCAAGGAAACGCTTTATTAAATGATGTAATGGACAATTTAGTCGGTCATCGATCTGTTCTACAGATCAAAGTGGCGAACAAAATTTGTTCAGTTCTTGAATTTTTAACTCTTGACAAAGAGCTTTACAACAGCTTCAGTACCTGAGTATGTCGAAGGCATGCGCTCACCACCCTATGGTTAGGTTCCATCAATACTACCTTTCCCTTAGCAAAGGGCATTTAAAACTGCCTTGTCGTATTTGATTTTCTTCCAACAATAAAGCCCGCTTATTTCTGACGAGTTAATAAAGAAAACTCGCATCATCTTATATTTTTGGTAGATTTTTACAGTCATTGTACCTTTTCGTCTGAAATAACAGGTAGGTAATGTCTTCTCAGTTTATTCTTTATCAATGCTCAATACTTTCAACTAAAACATTTCATGAGTTAATTTCTTTGACTACATAAGTCACTCTTATGCTTTCAGTCATTTTTCAGTAAACATAGCGTAGTAATTGTAGCCAAATCGGGCCAAAACAACAAATCCGAATAGCCCCACAAATGGAAACAAGCGCTTTTTCAGAAATGTTTTGACGTAAACTTGCGTGATGAATGGACGTCTACATTCACCAAAAAAATGCTCTTATTTTCTTCAATAGAACTTCCTTTCTCGATGGTGATATAAAATCCAACATCTGGTCACTCGAAAAAAATCTATTTTGATGTAAGTTTTATTACGTTTCTATTGATCTCTTTTTCACAAATTTTGCACACGTGAAAATACGATGGTTAACCTGTACTTATCCGTTTGCACTAATAGAGGAACCGGCAAAAAATTGTATCCTCAGCTTTCTTTGTATTCAATTCTTCAAATTAAAGAAATTCTTCTGTATGAATTTCCCTTGCACGTGGCCGGGATGATATTTAGGCAGCCTAAGAACGAAAGAGAAGTATTACTGCTTCAGAAATGTTTTTATTTTTCGACATAATCTCCTAAACATTCAATACAGTTGTTCCAATGAGATTCTAAGCTTTAATTCCATCAAGGAAGAACTTTTCTTCAAGTCCAACAAAATAGGCATCTACTACGGCTTTGACCTACTCATCCATTGAAAATCTTTGCCCTCCTAGGAAATAGGAAAGGCCCAATGGACCTAGGTCGGGCGAATGCGGTGGATGGAGGAGTACATCAGATCTTAATTCGTGAATTTTGGCCATTGATACGATACTAATACGAGGGCCGGCATGATCATGATGAAAAGTGATATTTTTATGTGCTAAATTGGGCCTTTTTCGCGATTTTTTCGTTCATAATGCCCAAAAGATTGGCATAGTATTCGTCATTTATTTTTTGCTCCTTTAGAAAGTAATCAACCATTAGAATTCCCGTAGCATCCTAGAAAATCGACGCCATTACCTCTCTGGTAGACTTCGTTGTCATGACTTTCTTTGGGGCCGAACAACCTGGTTCTGTCAACTGGTTAGATTGCAGTTTTATTTCTGGGATATAGTAATTAACCCATGTTTCATCTGTGGTAATAAACCTTCCCACAAAATCAGCTGAATCTCTTTGAAAATAGTCTAAACACTCTTGCGACGGTTGAACCCGTACTCGCTTTTGCTCCAATGAGAATAAACGCACCACCCATTTTGCAGATACCTTTTGAAATATCCACGGTACTGGAAGTTTCGCGCAATTTTAGTCTCCGGACTCATAGCAACATATCGTGGATTTTTCAACCATTTGTGGTTTAGTGACAATTGTAGGGCGCCCCGGTCGGTGTTCAACTTGGAAGCTTGTGCGACCACATTTGAACTCAGCTACCCAACTTTTTAACGTCATATATGAAGCAGCAGAATCACCCAAAACATTCTGCATATTCTTCAAGAATATCTCCATTTACAGAAACAGAAACTTAATGACGACGCGTTTCTCAATGATATCCACAGCAAACAAACGAAAATGCTTCCACTTTGCTAACAACAAACTATTTGACAGGTTGAACTCAGATTTTCCATGTGACCAACCTAAACACGGAACTAAAATTTTTCATTAATAGTTAGTGTGGCACCGCCTCTATTTGAAGGTCGATTAATTATTATCTCGTCCTCGAATATTAATTCACTCAATGCTATCAGTTTTGGGTAAATGCGAATACAAAATTATTTAAAGTTAAGATTCTCATTTCTCAAACGTAAAATCAATTCCACGAATGTTTCAGTTCGTATACATATTGATATATCCATTCTAATAAATTTGTAGTGGCTTTGCTTTCCGACTAATTTTTGCCCTCAAAATTAGCTCAAGTTATATTGATATACATCTGAAATTTTTTTGGCGAGCATATATTTCCCAATTTTACACAAATGTGCAGTCAGAAACTTGAAAATTGTCAGGCCTATGTATTTATTCAATTTTATACCTAATCTCAATAGTTATCAAACGTTCTGTAGGTAAACGTCTAATCTGTAGTTCCCTAGTAATCAAAAATTGTTTAACTATCTTAATTATTGGACTTTGACAGTCTAAAACGACATCTCCCGCAAGTCCGGAGCGTAATCGAACATCATGTTTGTGCTTCATCTGCGCTGCAGGATCTTCATAGCGAGGGTGCTCTCCTTGCTTTTCACTTACAATTCCAAGGTTTAATAGAAAATAGTACAAGTTGGTATATATAAAATGCACCTTTACATTTGTGTTTACTCTCAATCTTTGAATCGTGGTCAAGAGAGTTTAAATTATAAGCTTGTAGTTTTCTGCTCTGAAGTTACCAATATACCAACCTTCAATTTTTTACACGAAGGCGTAAGTAATTTAGGGTAAAACTGCAATGGCATAAGCAACATTTCTTGGGGTTCAATAAACGTCTTCCTGAAAGTATTCATATTTTGCTCGGCTAGCCTAAATATGCAGCAGGCATAGGAATTGTTAAAATCTTCCTTGCTGCCATAGGAGCACCCAGAGCACACCACGTCCAGACATAAGGTACAAATTATTTTGCAAAAATATATTCATTGATTTTTGAAATAATCTCCCGATACATTCATTTAAATTTTTGTGAAAGTATTTCGAAAGTAATTCTTTCCTGCAAAATTGCGAGCACATCTTCATCTACATCATTAAAAGTATTCTCACGCATGTAGTTTAATTGTTGCTAAGACAGGGCGTCAACTATGAGCTATAAGGTGCGTGTGACAATAGCTGAACACAGTCCCGTGCAAAAATTCTACATGTTTAGGGAATGGTCGTGCACTTGAGTCCGGCAAGTTTTCATAAGACCGCTTACTAGTGACTGTTCTTTAGTCTTCAAGTGGAACTACGGTGGAAGAAAACAGCAAGCATTTCAAAACATTCTTTCAAATGCCCTCAGCCAGTGAAATTCGCGAAACCAAATAATGAGCATTGAAAGTAATGACGCACTTTCTCTAAAGTAATTGTTAAATTTTGGTGACTTTCGTGAAACGTTAAGCTCGGCATTATACGGAACTCTTCTCTCTGCACCTACACCTCGAGCATCAGTTTTTACTATAAGTGTAATATAAGGTTGTAATAGATAAAAGGGATTCGTTTTCATATAGCTAGTACCTTTCAGTATAATTTAAGTACAGCTAGTATATTTGATCTCAAGAAGAATAAGCTGCACAAGCTTCTTTCATATGTACTTCATATAATTATAATTACTACGTTCTCCATCATTGAGTAGTAATTTTATAAAAAACGAAGTGTTTGGCGAAATTGACTGTTTTAAATTCAGCACATTAAATCGCTAAAAATTAAGTCTTATCCTTTAATCAGCAAAATTGTTGATGGCTTAATGAAAATATTTACATTGAGAAAATTCATATGTATCGCTCAATAATGCCAAATTTTTCTAAACTCTTCCACATGGGGTCGCCTATGTTTTCCCTAGTATGTAGAAGAGCTGAATTAACCAAATAAGTAACGTTTCGTTTAATAAAAATAGAGATCATCAAACTGTAATTTTATTAAGCGAAATGTTGTTGCTCGCTATTTTAAATGCCAGAGAAACTAAATAAAACTGATAGACGTAATAAAGAATCCCATATTCGGAAATAAGGTTATGATTCTTTTAATGTAAAATCGCTGGATGAACATGTGAGTACAAATAGGACAATCGTTCTGATAAATTGTGAATCACTTTGGATGAAAATATTGCATATTTTACAGCATTTACGTAATTGTAGGGAATTTCAGATTTTCCAAATAATTTTGGCATACAACCAACTCATTATTTCACCAGGTTGTCACGACACTGCGCTTGGGTTCCGTTCAAACAAATCAAGTTTCACACAGACGCTGCACATATAACATTTTCTGATATAGAAAGCGAACTTTGGCGCTAACCATGTCTTTACTGTGCAAACAACATTTTACACTTCTTCAACACAATCAGTTTTTCTTTGCAAGACCATATCTAAAAAAGCACAGACAATAAATGAATAGAAGAAAATATTCATTTTTTTCATTTGGAGCTCAATCTACGAGATGTGAAATTTCATCTGTCTTTGAAGGTTTCAATTGTTTATAATCATTTCGTCATGCTTGCCAGAATTTAGCCGGAGACCGAGAAGAAAGCATACTGTAAATGTTTCCTTCTTTAAAAAATAAACAATTTTGGCCAAACTCGTACCAACATCTTTGAGCTTAGAAGCAAATCACAAATATTTTTAAGAACAATTTCCTTTTTAATTAAACTGATGTTCTTAACAAAATTGTCAGAGCAAATTTTAGAGGATATATGAATTTTTCTCAGTGTTAAATCTCAGCGCTTTTTATACGAGTTGTATATTGTTTTTAAGGAACATAGCATAATTTTATAGTTAAAAGACTTCCAGTGATGATCAACCGTAATAAATAACAATTAAAAGATGGGGTATCAACGTCACACTCAACATCATGGTTGGATACGAGAACCCATTATGCAAAAAATTCAGTTTGATTGTTTCAAAAATTTCGAAAAATTAATTCTTCTTAAGAGTGCTCGAGCTCCTGATATAAAAAAATTTTGAAAATCATCTTTGTAGTTGGAGTAGCAAACCTCTAGGTTGAATAACGTCATAATTAGTAGTCAAATTATCTTCATCGACAATAATCTTTTGTAGAACTCTTCATGTATTATTGAAGATCTACGCAAAAGATCTCAAAATTTAAAAAAAAAGATCACAACTCGCATCTTCTTATTGTTGATGATTGTACGTGGAACTTCCTATTGAAAAAAACTGAAGCTAGAGCTATTGGACCCTTGGTGTATCACCAGGTCACAATCTTCTATTTACTATTCTTTTATATTGGCATTTTCAACATGTTTATCCATTTTTTCCTTAACTAACCAGCCAAGGTATTACAAATTTTGTCCGTTCCAACATCACACACCCTGTTAAAGTTTATTCAATATAAAATATTTGGTAAACAGGTAAACCTGTTTAGCAACTAAGTATGTATTGTACCGTAAATAACAATTAAATGTAAAAACAAAAATAATCATTTTAATAAATTTTCGCTAAGTTATATTCTTGACAATTTATACTAATAATGCCATCAAAATAAATTTAAATAAATAAAAAATGTTGTTCTATTCTTTACAAATTATAAATTTTAGTTATCCTAGTTTTACAACTAACCAGCTGCCAAAAGAATGGGGTCATGGTCTGTTAAATATATATATATATTTTGAAAAGTTGTGGGATTCATTCTATAAACAATCATTTTAAATTATATCCATTAGTTGTTGTTTGACCCTCTTTAGATTTAGCTTTCATTGTAGCATTCTTTTTTGACAATTTTGTTTTTTTCTACTTTTGTTTTAATACGTTTATTCCACATTTGACAGAGAAAAAATACTTAAATTTTCACATATACAATCTTCAATTATTAATGAAAGATACTTTACACATTGCTTCCCAAGTTCAAAAACCGTTTTATATATTTTTATACTTTATTTGACATCGCTCATAATTTAGGCCAAAATAAGCTGAAAACGTGATGAATTTCTCTATGCTTTAAAATCATGGCAAAGAGATGTCGTTAATTGATATGAAATATGTAATTTTTGTTCTAATTTGTTTTGCTATTTTGATAACTAGTTCAATTTTGTATGAATTCAAGTATTTTTAAATTATTTATAGTTTTTTAATCGTTTTCTACAATATTAATGTAAAGTAACCTGTCAGAAGACTTTTAGATTATTGCCTCATTTTTATACGTTGTAAAATATCCGAACGTTTTTTGTCTATAATATTAGCAGTGCTAGCTATTATTTGTGCAAGTTCAAAGACGTAATACATGTTCTTTTTTCTACAACTAGCACCTTTCAGCCAATCAGTGATTTGCATTGCAATAGTTGGGCAAACTATGCTAAACTTAAGATAATGAGCCATCCGCCGGTTGAATTATTTTCTTTTCTGCTGTCCCGTAATGCAATGCTCTAATTTTTTTTACTACGCAGCACTGCACGAACTTAAGCATTGCTATCTTCTCTCTAGTTAACATTTAATAGAAGTTACAGGGCCTCGTGTTAGTGTTGGCGTGATCATGCAGTTTTGTAATATATCCAAAAAAGTTTGTATCCCTTCCTTGGCGGTAGATATTTCTCTATAGAAGTTCATGTTCGGTATGTACCATGACACAATGGTTCGAATCACTTGGTTCTGAAAACCATTAATTCTTCCTCCCTTCCCAACCTAGAGTTATGCGACATTCGATCATTTTAGTATCCATATATATGTATAATAATTCAAAAACGTTGATATAGAATAATTCGACAAAAATTTTTCAAAGTCCGAAAATCTTTTAATGTTGATCAAATTACAAAATTTTGAGAAACAGCAGTTTATCGTTTCAAATGTTTTAAAGTTTAACAATTATGCATTACAAAACATGAATTGAAACAAAACAGGTTATGACCATCTGTGTTCAAATTTCTGACCCATTATGTCGATGACCTACTATGCTGCATTGAATTTTATGATGAACGGTGGTCATATTTAAGTAATTACACATCTTCTAGTGGCTTTGTATGAACAATATCCCACACGAAAAAATCTCCTAAGGTGTTAGGTCATACGAATGTGGTAGCCAAGCAATCTAACCATTTTTGCCAATCCAACTTTCAAAAAACACTCCATCTAAAACTCGAATACTGTATAAAATGTGGAGAAGAGCTATAATATTGAAAAATTAATTCTTCCTAGCAATTTGCAGTAATCCTGCTGACATCATGACTTAGAAACTAGATTAACGTATTGCTTATAAAAGCAAAAAGGCCAAAGACCAAATCATACCACACATTTATTTCAGAAGATCACATGCCCTTTTCTAAAATAACAAATAGATTTTGCTCAGCATAATAAACATTGCTAAACCGATTCATCATGCCGTTTAAGTGAAAATAGGCTTCACTTAACTATAAGATACGGCCTGAGAATATTGGATCATGTTGGACGATGTTCAGCATCTCGTTGTAAAAACTAATTCTATTTGCAATATCAATTTTCTTTAATTAATAAATTACCTTCTATCTGTAGCACTGATAACAATCAGTTTTGCAATCTGCTGCAAGAAAGTTTTACTTATAATTTGCTGCTTAGCTATCATTCTTCGAGATGTTTTTGACATTTCAAGAAATAAATTGTACACCTGATAGCATTCTGTACATTTACTACGCTCTTTCGATGCCCGTACTTCCTCATACTTCCGAATTAATTTCCTTAGGGCTACTCTGGAAGTTGCCGCTCTGTGTTCTTAAAACTAAACACCCCATAATGCTGTTAAATTATAGAACTTTTGTCAATTGTTGAGTTGTTTTGTAGTTGTGATCCTTTTAATAAATAGAAATTCTCCACATTAATAGCATGTTAAACAACAAGGACGGGAAGTAATTTTGCATGTCACGGATAATGTTTGAGTGTCGAAGTCCTCAAATTACCCGAAGCGTGTAACAAACTTATAAGCCCGCTTATTGGTCACTCTTTCTGGCTTGATTACACAATTTGTGCCTAGGAAGTTATATCGCAAAAGTTCTTTGAAATTTATGTTCATCATTCCCTTCTCGAAGACCAAATTAGCGAACTGGAGGTAATATCACAAAAATTCTTTTAAATGTTCGTCGGTGGTATAACTTCTTTTCGATCAACAATTCAAAACCTCTCCGTTTTCGGCTCGAAATTTACAAATTGAAAGTCGTACTGAGAATAATTACGGCATTTCAAATACCGGACGTCCCATGACTCAAAGTCCATAACTTAAGAACGCGTTACTTAAGTCATTTTAAGTCAAAAATGTCTAATAAACATGGGTTCGAAAATAATTCCCAACCGTACTACAGCCATTGCAAGACAGAGTGCCGAAATAAATTAAAAAACAAACCAAACTTTATTTAACAAGCATGTTTTTACACATTTTGTTCACAATGATCTCATCTAGTTGTTTCTGAATGTCAATTGTTGAATTTTCTACATTATTTTTCAAGTGTCAGTATTTAATTAAAAATACGCGAATTTATTAAGAATTTAAAAATGTATTTTTCAAATGATGAAATTGCCGATATTCATTACATTTACGAGGTTTGTGATGGAAATGAAAGGCAGGCAGTTGCAAAATATCACAGGTGATTTCCTAATCGTAGAATACCAAATCGCCGTGTATTCAGTAGATTTCAGCGACGTTTAAAAGAAACAGGATCGTTTCCTAAAACTACCGCCGAACGTGGCGAAATGGATGATGATCAAGACGAAGCAATATTACAGTGTATTGGACGCGGTTCATCTACTAGTGTGCGAAGAATTTCCAATAATATAGGTGCTTATACCCATATCATCTTCAAAGAGTCCAGGATTTGTTACCACAAGATTTCGAGTTGCGCGTGCAGTTCTGTCGTTGACTCACCGAGCATGAACGTGTACTTTCACAACTTTTATTCACGGACGAGGTTACCTTTAGTAGAAATAGTGTCAAGAATAGCCGAAATGCACACTACTGGTCGGATGTAAATCCACACGAAACCTGCGAAGCAAATTTTCAGTATGGATTTTCAGTAAACGTTTGGTGTGGAATTATTAACGACTGACTTGTCGGACGTTTCTTAATGGAGGATCGATTAACAGGTGATAGTTATTCTCGCTTTTTACAAGAAAGTTCAGATGCGGTTTCAGCAGGACGGCGCACCAGCTCATTTTTGTAGAAGGATAACTGCATTTTTAAATACTTCGTTTCGCAATCGTTGGTTCGGTAGAGGTGGTCCATTTTCTTGGCCTCCGAGGTCACCTGATCTAACACCCTGAACACTTTCTTTGGGGGCACACGGAGTCTGTAGTCTATGTTGAAAAATTTCACTCATTGCCAGAATTACGAATGCTGCAGTGGAAATAAGAAATTCTCTTGAAATGATGGGGAGAGCTATTAGATCACTCTTTCGCAGGGCTAGGTTTTGTCTTGCAGATGGAGGAGAACAAGATGTGTAAAAACACGCTTGTTAAATAAAGTTTAGTGTGTTTTATTTATTTCGGCAGTCTGCCTTGCAATGGCTGTACTACAGTTGGGAATCATTTTCGCACCCATATTTATTAGACATTTTTGACTTAAAATGACTTAGATAACACGTTCTTAAGATATGGACCTTGAGTTATGGGACACTCGGTATATGTTCAATCCATCGTTCAAGACTCCCTCACCCATCAAAAAAATATTTTAAGTTTAAATTCAATCCCAAATTCAAAGTTAACCCTCGCCTTTTGCGCCTCGATTACATATTTTGTGAACTGGAAGTTGTATCGAACAATGTCTATCAAATTTATGTTAGTCGATGGTTTAACTTTGTTATTCTCTAATCTACAATTCTCCTCACCACTCCCTCTTACCACGGTAACCCAATTCATGAACGAGTAATTATATCACAAACATTTTTGAAATTTATCTGCGTCAACAATTTAACTTTTTTCAATCGGTCAAAATTTCCTTATTCCTGCATAAATTATGCAATTTACGAACCATTTATACGAGGAGTGCTGCATATGTTTCGGGAATCGAGTACTTCCGTCGTTGTTAGAGAATCATAGATGGAATTATCATAAAATCTGACAATTTTTAGGTTATGTAGCATTGAAAATTGAATAAAACATCGTTTAGTAACGCTTGTATTTAAGAGTAAAATAAACAACTATAGACAAAAATGGAATTAAATCGCGAACATTTTCGTGCAATGATTTTTTATGATTTTAAAAGTAATTTAACTCAACAATGTATGGATCGTTTTGTTTCGACTTGCGGTAATGATGCACCGTCCAAAACAACAATTTATCGCTGGTTTTCCGAATTCAAGTTTGTTCGCAGTAGTATCAGTGACGAACTTCACGAAGGTGGTCCGCGAACTAGTGATGTTTCAAAAACATTGATGCTGTGCGTGAGATGGATCGGTATGTGATTTATCGTGAAATAGAATCGACTCTTGGCATTGAAATGAAACAAACAACGATTTTGCCTGACCGTTTAGGTGTAAAAAAATTAGTTGCCCGGTGGTTTCCACACAATTTGACGGAGGCTCAAAAAGTGGCTCGTGTTCAATGGAGCAAGGAAGTGCTAAAATAATTTAACCGTGGTGCTTTAAATTTGGTTTATAACTTGGATTTATTCATATAAGCCAGAAACAAAGCAACACTCGCGCGTGTGGGTATTTCAAGATGAATTTAATCCCACAAAGTTGTCCGTTCACGAAGTGTTTCAAAGAAAATGATCGCAACATTTTTCAGTGTTACTGGTTACATTGCTACCGTCGCTTTAGTGGATCGTTGCATGGTCAATGGTGATTGGTATACAAGTATTTGCTTACCGGAAGTCATCAATGAAATCAGAAAAATTAATGCAAAACGTCGTATCATCTTGCACCATGACAATGCATCGCCACACACAGTATCACAACCTGTCGATTAGTTGAAGCGGCAAAAGGTAGAATTAATGACTCATTGTCCATACGGTTCGGAATTAACTCCAAATGATTTCTTCTTATTCCCGGTTGTCAAAAATAAAATGCATGGAACCCGTTGTTGAACACCTGAAGATGCGGTGGAAGCATTCAAAACTCACATTTCTGCTATACCATCCTCAGAATGGAAAAAGCGCTTCAACAACTGGTTCTGACGCATGCAAAAGTGTATTGGTTTTAAGGCTGAATATTTTGAAAAACAATAGAAGCATCATTGCTGTACTTTCATTGTGTCTCATTACCTATTCCCGAAACAATTGCAGCACAGAAAAAATATTTACACGGTTTAACTTCTTATCAACCTCCCCCCTTCCATTCTCAGAAGTTACATATTTGTATAATTGTTATTAACATTCGTTGCTTGTTCATATTCAGGTTTTCTTGGGCCTTAAGCACTTTTTACTAGAGTCCTTCGTGTTGATTTTGTCTTTTCTTTGTTTACTGTGTTTGATTACAGTTTGCGCATTTTAATGGCGAATTTTTTAGTTTGATGCATTCGATTGTCAGTGTGCGTAGCGCTTACTGTTTCGACAATGTGTGTGTCTTCGTACGTTTGCCATGTATTGCGCTGTGGTATAAGTTTGGGGCTCATGAGTTTTTGTAGTATTTGTATTTCATAACCTTCATCGCTATCAAAAGTAAGCACAAATAGTGCAAAAGACATTTATTTTATATTCATATAATTTTGTTTCCTATATTTCCTCTTCGACATGAACTAGATCTTGATCGCTTCACAAATGTTCAATATTATAATCTGGATCATAGGTTTAGTGTAGATTTCTTATTATGGCGTTTTTTGCCCTGCTTTGTTATATATCATATTTTTCTGTACGCATCAATGCTCTCTGAATTCATTTATTCTTTGTTTAATAAAGCAACTTTCAATTCGATTCTGAATTTCGCGATAATTGATGTGTTCATTGTTGGATATATTTAGGAGCGAGCTTTCAGGGTATTCGGAATTCTTCTATGCTCCTTTTCTGACGCTTTCCTTTAATTCGCTATACTATTCGTGTTCTACTCCCTCGCTTACTGTAAATATCTTTTTCAAGTTTGGTTATGCCGTTCGACATTATCTGTATGGTTTCTTCCTTCTGTACTTCCTTTTCTAACTTTGAAAATTATTATACACATCTCGTAACGTTATTTATATTACTCTTGGTTGTGACATGGTTGGAGGAAGATACATTATCACTTTTGATACATTATTATTCGGTGTCGGTAAACTACTAAGCGCTCGTGCAAGGATATGAACTTCACGTGTATTTAGCTACGATTCAAGCGATCTTTTTTTGGCGAGCAACGTGTCAAAACTCAAATGCTTACTTGTTTTCAGTATTCGTATTGTGTACGATAACCTTAACGTTAACTGGAAAACGCTAATTGTTTTAATGACCTTGTACATAAAAAGTGTAAACAAAATAATAAAATACGCTGTTTGTGGATCTGAAAACGTAATACAACGTGGCCTATTGGTAACTCAAAACACTATTATTTTAAGTTTCAACTATAAAAATTTTTGTACTACAAAATATTTAAAAGTTTTCAAATACGAAATTAACTTTAATTTCTTTTTACAATTTCACCTTTAGATGTTTATTATGAATTTTTTTAATTTATGTGCTTTTGAATATTATTTTAACTACAAAAGGAAGCTAGCGTTTTATTTTTAAAGACCGTCATCGTTTTTAATTTTTCACTGCTTTGTGGCAACGGTTCCCAATTACATTTAGTCATGGAACCTTTTTATATTTTGTGAAACTTAACGAAACAAGATATTCTTTAGCTTAGGGTATAGAAAAATTAATCGTGCCATAACAAAATGTATTTTCGCGGAACCCCATTTTGGAACCCCTGATCAAATTATTTATCTTATGTTTAAGTTACAAATAGAAAAGATGTCCAGGTCCATGATTTCAGTTAAAATCTATATTATTTTATGTTTCATTTGCAGTGCAACTGGAATAAATTCAATCATGACAATATTTTTAGAATATACAGTTAGTGCCATAAATATTCGTACTTCACTAAATGAGAAGTAGAAACAACAATAACTATTAAACGGAAATATATAATTGGAAGTAATATGTATTATATAAATCTACATTTATTACAGTTATTCAAATATAACCACTAATTAAATATTACAAAACGTATTAGTAAAAGGAAACAAAAGTCTTTATAATCTCGTCTACTATAGGTGCCAAAAGTATTCGTACTTTCCCTTTTTTGATCGTAGTTTAACAAAATATTCTATAC